>VDFB02168336.1:223378-302589 GCA_007258455.2 Sequoia sempervirens
TACATATGTACATACAATCTTACATACATACAAGCATACATACATATGTACATACAATCTTATATACATATATACCTACATACATACATACATACATACAAGCATACATACATACATACATACAAGCATGCATACATACAAACATATATGTCATACAAGCGTGCATACATACAAACATACAAATATATATACATACATTAGATAGACTAGCATTTAAACACAAAGCAAGACATAACGCAAGTGCATTATAACGCGCTCGTGTTATGTCTTGCTAGACATGTCTTGGGCACAAATGCAACAACCATGTCAAAACTAAGAAATAATGTGAGCATGTAATAATGCACTCATGTTATTTCTTGGTTTGGGAATCCCCAAACCTTAGGCTTGGTATTTGATTTGGAATACCAACCCCAAGGCTTGGAGTGCCTTCCTAATGTCCAAAGACATGTTTTTGCAAATTCTATAATATTTCACATAATCATGTTCGTGCTAAGCATGAGGTATGCACGTGTTTCGAGGTCGAACAAATCAAACACCTAGGTAATGCTAGGCTCTCTCTTAGCTATCTAACGATGTAATTTTGTTCACATTTTGACAATGTTAAGCCTTTGATCTATAATTTCTTTTGTTTGTGTGTCTGGTTTTTAGCAAAAAAACGAGTGTTTAGTGTTTTTTTCATTATAAATTAACCGTTCATTGAAATTTCAAATATATTACATTTTTAGAAACTAGACTCCATTCTACACATATTAAAAAAATGATTTTCAATTAGTTTTCAAAATTTATAGGTAGCACGGCCAAAATTCTATTTTTAGGAAGTGTCCACTTTGAAAAATAGTAAAAAATCAAATATTCAATAAAAAATTATTAGAAAAATCAAGCATAAACTACATACTATTAGCTAATTTCTCACTAAGTGATTTTAAAAATACTAAAAAAAAATTAACCTTTTGAGGGAGCACAAAAGTTGCTATGTTATGTTTTTTTGACAAAAACAACACCCATTTTTGTGGCCCCCTCTTTTGAACCCCTTAATCTCAACCATTTAAAAAAAAAACAATAGTTTAGAAAGTAGACTTAGATCACTACGATCCTTGTTTTTTTTGAATCTCAAAATTTTGAGTGTAACTATCCCCAATTTCATGTCCAAGGTAAATATTTCCTAATTTTAGAAGAAGAAAAAAGTGGCCACTTAAGCCCCATTTTTCTTCCCCCATCTTTTTTCACTTACCCCTTCCTACACTAATCTTGAGAGGAGGGTTATACAAATACTTTTTTGATTTGAACAGTTATAGAAACTTAAATGAAATAAACATAAATCATATTCATACCACAACATAGTGACTTACGTGGGGAAAAACCTTTTGGGACAAAAACCCCACACTCCAAAAGTTGCCTAATATATTATTCAAAAATCAACAAGATTACAATATACCTGTAGATCAAGAATTCTCATGGTAGTATCACCAACAAGAGATACAAAGGTAACTCAAAAACTATAAAACTCTCACACACAACCTTCATCTCATGCACCTAATATATAGGAGATACAATACATGAAATCGTCAAATGATATTACAAAACCATGAGCTGAAACCACCTAGAAAGTGGTACCCATCCTTGTTTCCAATAACATATTCCTATGATGTGTCTAAACACACACCACCACATGTAACTCCCCCTTTACAACTCATTTATGTGACCAACCCATTTTTACAACTCTCATTTTAGGAGATCCAACTTCCAAAGGCCATAACTTTTGATCTGGGTGTCTAATTGATAAATCATTTGAATCAATATAAAGCCTATGAATTAGCCTATCAAAATATAACAAGTGACACCATTTATGATCACTTTCACGCCCAAAAAATTCCTCTAATTCCTTCAAAATAGACTTTGAAACTTTGAAAAAGGAAGTCTTTAATATTTTCAAATCTAGACATGATCTTATGACAAAACTTTACTAGCATACTTATTTAGTCAATCTGGACCTTCGGGGAAAATTATGCATCAATTTGTGCTCAAATGTAAACTTACTATAAATAGTAACCTCTTGCAATTATAAGGTTGAGACACTATTTTCCTAACATCTTTGACCTTGGAAATGTCATGGTAGCATTTTGGCAACAATTCAATGGAAAAATTGGTGGCGAATGACCTATTACACAACATGAGTGTACTCTAGAAACTTTCAAACCATAAATTTTTGTTGAGGTCAAGCTCAAATGATCTTGGGCTCTTGATTTTTTCTCTTTAAATAAAATCAAAATGCAAGCACATTATATAACATGCTCGCGTTATGTTCACTAGTTGTTCCCCCATCTCCCTGCACATACCCTTTGATTTGCTAACAATAAATTTCTTGAAATTTCACCTTGGAAGTCGGAGAATTAAATTTAAAATAGACAAATTAGGTCATCATTTTGATAAAATCTAAGGGTTAGGTTGTACTACACAACCTAATCCTAGCTAAAAAATCAAAGATTTAGATTATGTAGCTTTAAGATATAGAGCTTTATGATCTTGTCTAAGGACTAGGATACATAGTTATGCAACCTAATTACAAGTAATCTCAAACAAATATTGTATGTTTATGTTATAAAATGAAGGTGTAAAAGTGTACCTCTAGCATCCACTTTTATCTATTAAAAAGGTAGTTGTATATCACATTTGTGTCTTTCTTTAGAGGTGCTTATGTGAATGTCACTATATTTCATCATCATATATTTAAAAAAAGTATTTTCTCAACAAATTTGATCTAATATGGGATAAATATTTTATACATTTGTGCAATATACTTGCATCTTAATTAAAATACTTGCAATGGTCAAGTGGCTCTTGGTTTATTGGTAAAGTTTAATGGATCACAAAGAGATAAAGCCTTGTTGAACATAAGAGGTTTGCATTGTAAAAGGAACAAGTTTAACAATGTTCTCTACATGATATGGTGGAATGGATACCCCTTAGTCATTGGTGCTAAGTTGAAGGAGGTCAATTATTCATTCACTCGAAATAATCTATATTCTCAATACCAATAATTAAAAAATTTATATTTGAGATGTTTATCCTCTCAATAAAAAATATTTACAATTTAATAAAATAATATTGTCATTATAATTTTCCTATAGTTATAATTAAATAATAATAAAACCCTAGGATCCATAACTGAGATCAATAATCAAATATAAACATTGTAATTAACATGATAATTAAATAATAATAAAAGATATTTAGATATTAATCCGATGAAATAAATATTGTCAAATATGAAGCTGATTTGCCTATGTAGCAGGAAATCTGGATTTGTCAAAGGATGACCTTAAAGCAGTAATTTTTTTGGTTGGCTCAAGTTAAAGACCACGCCTATAGATTTGATCTTTGCATGTGTAGAAGAGAACTCTAACCTCATGTAAGGGAACTTGACATGTGCATTTGAACTTTATTTGCAAAAATGATTTGATAGAATTCTAATGACTGAAAATAACCCACCTTAATTTAATACCCCTAATTTTTTAAATGGTGTTTACACATTATTTGAGAAGTTGGTAAATAAGAATTTATTCTCTTTTAGTCAAGCCCCTGAGAAAATCAAATTAATGATGAAAAATAATGATCAAAGGTGATATACAATCTTATTATACTTATAAGATACCAATGTAATAGTTTTTGTCCTTCTCGTTACTATTACATTGCAAGTGTAATACCACATCTAAAATTTCACGCTTTTCCAATCACATTTTTTTAAATGTCTTTCTAGAAGGTAAGTGTTTTCCACTTTAATAAACATCATCTAATTTAATGATCAAATAGTCAAATAATAATTTTACACCTCATTCACACCAAAAAATTAAATATTTATCCTTTTAATTGATCAAAATTAACTTTAAATGTAAATTTAAGCATACATGATTTAAATGATCCGACCATTTACCACAATTCAAATAGTCAGTCGATAATAACCTTTAAATCCGTAAAAATATCAAATTAAAATCTCCAAAATATCGTTAAAATCCTCGAGATTTAAAGAAAACCTGTACGTTCCTGGTTTATTAAAGATGAGCAAGAGCATCTTTTATCCAGTTATCACAATTTAAATACTCGACAATGTCATTTAAACCCTTTAAATGCTCTCAGAAAAACGAACATAACCAGAAGATTTTGCAGACAAAGCTCCGTCCTTGGAAGGAAAATTGATGTCTTGTACATCGATTTTCCCTTTAATGCTGCGAATTTAAAATCCATCTCCAAAATAGTTTTGTGAAAAATTCGATGACAGAGAAAAACAAATCAATTCAGTTTTGATCGGCGGCTCAAGTGAAGAATTGACAAAGCTGTCGGTATGAAAATTTCAAACTTGTTAAAAAATTTCTTGTTGCGAAGGATTTTAATTTTTTAAATTCAAAACTTACCTTTTGGGGATACAGGATTTCAGGCCATCGGAGTTTAAAGCTACTGTTTTTTGTTTTTCAAAATTTAACTTCGTCATTTTTTATATTCTGAGTAGGTAAGCTAAGGTCCAGAGCTCGAAACTCAAGGATAAACAATCTGATAACCTAAATTGGTAAGTTTGAATGATAGGACTGAAAATTATGAGGAGACATTATCCTATGCTTTCCTAATGTTGCATGAATTCTGTAATTTTGAAATTACTTTGCCATTGAAACTAATTAGCATATCTATCCTATTACATAGTCTATATAGAAAATGTCGAGAGATATCAATTGTAGGAATCCAAAATGACAATAATACTAATAGTGTGTGTTTGTAACACCTCATAGTCTATATTCTATTTGTAAATATATGTCCCTCTCCATAGATCTCTCTCTCACTCATACACACACTTCCTCTTTCTCATTCCCTACCTCTATCTCTATCTCTTTATCTTTCAACCTATCTATATCTCTCTATTACTTATCTCTATCACCTTCTTTCTCTCTCACTCTTGCCTCATCTATCTCCATCTCCCTATCTACCTCTATTTGTTCTCTCTCTTTCTCTCTCACTCCGAGCTCTCTATCTCTTTCTATCTATGTCTCTCTACATCTATTTCTACATCTCTATCCCTATATGTATATATCCTTGACCTCTCTCCCCCTTCTTCATTCTCTATCTTATTAATCTCTCTCTCTCTCTCTCTCTCTCTCTCTCTCTCTCTCTCTCTCTCTCTCTCTCTATTTCTATCTCTTTATCTTTTTGCCTATCTATACCTCTATCAATTATCTCTATCACCTTCTTTCTCTCTCACTCTTTCCCCCTCCATCTCTATCTCCCTATCTCCCCCCTCCTCTCTATCTATACATCATTATGTCTACTTCTATCTCTTTCTCTCTCCCTCACTTCTCTATCTTTGTCTATCTATATCTCTCTACATCTATTTCTCTATCTCTATCCCTTTACATATATCTCCTTTCCCTCTCTCCCCCTTCTTCATTCTCTATTTTATTCACTCCATCTCTCCCTCTATCTATTTGTCTTTCCCTACTTCTCTCTATTTTTCTCTTTATCTCTCTCCCTCTCCATCTCTCTATATCTCCTTATATCTCTCTTTATATCACTCTATCTCACCATATATCTCTTTCTATCTCTCCCTCTTCCTCCTTATCTCTTTATCTCTTCCTCTCTATCTATCACTCTTTATCTCTCCCCCTCTATCTCACCATATATCTCTCTCTATCTCTCCCTCTTTCTCCTTATCTCTTTATCTCTTCCTCTCTATCTATCACTCTTTATCTCTCCCCCTCTATCTTTGTATCTCTATCTATCTTTATTTCTCCCTCTATCTCGAGCTTTATATCTCTATCTATTTTTCTCCCTCTTCTCTCCCATTATATATTCATCTCTACCTTTATCTACTTGTCTCACTCTTCCTCAATCGCTCTACTTGTCTCACTCTTCCTCAATCGCTCTATATTCATCTCGATCTCTACCTCTATATTTCTTTCTCTCCCTCCAACTCTAAAAATGTCTCACTCTCTCTACCCATCCATCTCTCTCCCTATATCTAGAAACATCTTCCTCTACCTTATTCACGCCTTCTCTCCCTCCATCTCTTCTACTCTATCTTTATCTTTATTTTTCACTCAATCTCCCTCTCACTCATCTCTCTATCTCTTTCTATCCATATCCTTCTCTATGTCTATCTCCCTATCTATCTCTCTCCCTATCTCTTTATCTCTTTTCCTTTCCCTGTCTGTCTATCTCTTTATATCAGCCTCTATCTCTCCCCCTCCCTCTAATATGTCAAGCGAGATAAGCTAGAGTGGTGAATATATTGGGGATTCCAAAACATATAAAATCAAGATAATTAAATAAAGAATAAAAATGTAGCAAGAGAGTTATTTTTAATTATGAAATAGTTCAATAATCAAAATTAAATTTTAGTTAATAAAAACAATAACTATTTCACCATTCAACTATTTAGTATTTAAATAGACATTCAAATTATTACCAATCACTTTTTAATATTTCAGACCTTTAAGAGTATATATAATTAGTAACACTACAATGACATGCATAATAATAATAATAATAATAATAATAATAATATTACATTTAAAATATATTGTAGATATGCAGTATTTCTATACACCATGACTGTATTCCATAGAAGACATTGTAGAAATGTAATCTTTCTATACACCATGACTATATTCCATAGAAGAAATTGTAGAGATGCAATCTTTCTATACAAGATGACTTTATATGCATATAGTATTCCATAGAAGCCATTTTATTTACAATATATGCATCTAAGATAATTTTTTCTCTAGTAGCAACTTATATTTATGCCATGTTTGTTCTCTGGCAGTAGGTAATTCCACCTTATTAATCCCATACTTGTCATATTCTAAAGTGGTAGATTTGTATATTCTCAACTCCCAGGTTTTTAAAATTGCTATCCTTCTTTCGCTTATAAAACTTTCCCCAATTGTATTCCCTGTACTTGCGAGGATTCTCTTCACTCACCATCTCCTCCAGAGGCTTGACCATGACATAGTGTGAAGGATTAAGGAAAAATGGAATGGAGAGGCATCTTAGGCTATCATTCACCACCACTCTGTGCTCCACACTTTCACACCTATCATTGCTCCACACCTGCCATGCCATTCAAGGGATCAGTCCAGCTTTGAATATTCCAGGAAACAATTTCTTGTAAGTAGGCCTATGGCTCATGTTACAGCTAGCTAAATGGCTATGTTAGAATAAAAGAGCTTCAAGAGTCAAATCATTGTAACTGTTTAAATGTAGAGTTCAATTCTTGACATAAATAATAAATGAGATATTCTGCAATTGCATTCGTGCAAGGGTTTCTAAAGCCTTTTGAACAGATTCATTTTGCATGCAAACTGCACAAATCTGCAATCATGACATTCCATGAGATGACATTTTGCTAAACGGCTCATGTGATTTGTCTAAGATTCCACGCTTTGCATACATATCTTGCAATCATGGCAACCATGAGATCACATTTCCTAGAGGTGTCTATCAAATGGTTCATACGCCCTATCTATGCTTTCGCACTTCTTGCATGCAAGCATACAAAATGCTCTTTCCATTGAGCTTTAATGGATTCCACGCATCATTCCAAGTCTCTCATATTTGCGTGGGTAGTAGGTATACTAACAAAGGTTTTATAATTTAGCTTTATACCTGTCAATTGCATCTTGAAAGTTTCTAAGACAATCTGCAACATATCAAATTGTCTTTTGGATTGATCAAAAGGATCGAATACGTCTTAATCAGTTTATTGTTGTGATGAATTGCAGTGGAAGAGCTCTTTCCAATTGGCATCCAAAGTGGAGTCCTGGTGAGAAGAGCGTATGAGTAGCATATGGAAATAATTATAGAAACTCCTATTTCTAAATAATATTAAAAAAAAGGTCGTCTCTTAGTCTGTTCCATTCAGGAAATACAAGAAAATGAAATAGCATAACTTTTTTTTAAAATCATCTCACAAACACTATATTCTTTAGCATTTATCTATTGGTGGAAATGCTACTACGTGGTCAAAAGTTCAAATCCCATCACCAATGAAAGAAAATTAAAACACAACCCAAAACCCACAAAGAAATAATATATGGAAAAACATACCTAAGCAATATGCACCCAACCATAGGGTTCAAAGCCAGCATAGCAGATGGGCTCCTTTGTTTTCTCCAAGAGGGCCAACAACTCACTTTCTTGAATGCATTCTTCTCCTACACTATGCACCAGATTGAAAATCTCATCCAAGCTAAGCCTGATCCGGATGAAAAAACAATGCAAGAGAACCTATCAATCAAGCATAACACAGTAGAAAGTAATGTGCCTAGATTGAATAAGAGAAGAATGGAGTGTTTAAAAAAATGTACCTCGATCATGGCTTCAATATGCAAGCAGACGCAAATCAAGGCCTTTGGTTGCCTGTGCAGTAGAAAAATGAATTGGTTGGTTTCAGTGGAAAACTATGCATTCACATTAAAACGGTTATGCAAAAATAGTTTCCGAACCTTTCTCCTACAATGCTGATGAGTTAATAATGAATCAATTTAAATATTTAACAGATTGGTAGTTACTATTTTATAACCCCTTTTTTTTTGTTATTATTATTATTATTATTAATATCAAGATTTACATTAAAAAAACACATGAAGGGTCACGATGTGAAGAACTCTCCTTGATTTAAGGTAGAGCTTTTTTGAACACACCAAATGCCATTGTAAGACGTCTCTCGACGTAAATATAAGATTGCAAGGTTAATATCCTTCTAATTTTAAGAAATGTCATTTTGTACTTGCTTTTTTATTGTAATAGAAGTATTGCCTAGTATAATTAAAATTTAATTTGTTTCTTAAAAATAATATTAGAGCTTCATGTTTATTTAGATAGAAGAAATATTAGCCACATCTATCTTGTTATTTGGTAGTAAATATTTCAATTTCTATTTTAAAAATTTGATATAAAGTTGTTTGTCATTTTCAATAATTAGATAAATAATAATATAATTATCAATATTAATAATATTAATCAACAAATCAAACACTTGTTAATAAATAAGTAGATAGATATTTTACTTTGAAAATAGCATAAATAAATTGTATATATTTTTTGAAAATGTTCATGAAATTAGAATTATTTTATTTTCTTAAGAGTTATTTTATAATTTTCATTTTTTGAAATATATATGTGTACATCAAAAAGATATTTAACTAATCTTATTTCAATAATAAGATCTTTAAGAAGTCCTATTTATAATATATCAATCTTATTTAATATAATTAATGGTAGATGGTGGTAAACATGAAAGAAAAAAATGAATTGCATCACAAAATAAAATCATCTTTATAATATGTTGATTTAATTGAGTAAAAGTAATTGTAGATACTAGTAAATATGAGATGATCATTCCTTTCTAGCACAAAGTAGAAGACAATTGATAGTACAAGAGATAATCCAAAAAAAATTAAAATGGTGTAAATAAATTTATTTGGTATAGTTCATTAGCATGAAATCCCATCTAATGAAGAAAATAAAAATTTCAAAGTAGCAAAATTGCATATATGTAGTTAAAGAAGGGTGTAGTAGAAATGATAGGAGTTTACCTTGTATCATTTTCTGGTGTGGATGGGTTAAAAAAAAAAAGATAATCCTCCCAATCATCTCTTCTTCCAAAGATGAATATCTTGTCACCAAACACCATAGTAATTTCAAACTTGAAGTTATAGGATATAGTTCACCTTTAGTTATTGATTTTCAAGCTAATCACACTCTATAATGTATTTTGAGTGAAAATAATTTAGCTTTCCAAATACACCAAACATGAATTAGAGGGGATGGCGTCTTACAACTTGGTTAGTGTTGTCCATAGTCATGCATTGATATAGTAAATTTGTACATCTCCAGGATATTCAAAAAATACAAAAAATATTCCTTCAGTGTAACCACTATGACATATATTCATCTTTCTATTCATGGGAGGAAAAAAATGCTACTTATTTTCATCTAGATACTATAAATTATTGTTTGACAAAAAAAATTGGCATTTTTGTAAAGATGTACAACATTATAAAAGAGACTTTTGTTTGATTCTGCTGCATAAGATAATTTGTGGTGTAATTAAGGAATATGATCTTTGCTTGTTCATCTACCTATATTAATTTTAAAATAGATTTGTTTAAAATAACTTTCAAAAAAATTAAATATAAAATCTCAAAATTGAAATTGTGTTTGGATGAAATATATTTTAATTTTTTGTATGAGAATAGTAAATGTTAGAGTAATAAGTTATTATGCTTAATTAATTATATCATACTGGTTAATTAATTAAGTCACTTATTCTTTTAGTTTCTTAAGCTAAACTTAGGCACATTAATAATTGATTAATTATTAAGTGTGCACACTAGGGTTTCATTTAGGGTTTCCCTTTTAGGGTTTCCTGATCTCCTTCATAAGGATTGATCTCTTTATGATAATTGACTCTCAATAATGCATTTTTACTTTGACGTTTACAGAACATCTTCTTTGGTTCTGCATGTCTTTTGCATGTGACAGGTGATTGATTGCATGCAGGTGATCTTGGTTTCTAATAGTAAATGAATAGCACAAGGAAAACCATACATACAATTAGTTTTAGTGGAATAGAGGTGTTGAAATTTGCAACCAAATTCTATGACAATAAATTTAGGATAGAGTGGAATAAATTGAAAATAATATGAAAGCTCAAATAATTGATGGAGGAAGGAAGTGATGGTTCCATATGAGTTTTGGAGAGGTTCATAAATACTTTATCTCTATTCATTCTTGTCTACATCCTTAGTAAGCATAATGAAGTCATGACACATACCAAACAACTTTCTATGTTGATAGAACAATAGACTATTGACAGTAGTTTTCCATGTTTTACAAACATTGACAATTTTTCTATGTGATTTCAATAGCACCCTTACTAAACAATGTCTAGAAGAGTCATATGGAAAACTATGAATAATTGTCATGACCACTCTCATCCATTACTCTTATAAGATTGAGTATAAAAAATGAAGTATTAGTTTAATTTCTATATACTAAGTAGAGTAGACAATAAAACTTTTGAATAAAAGAATTTGAAGAATATAGTATTTATCAAGGTATATATAATGCTATTAAAAAAAATATATTACTATTGTGAGAGAGTTACATTAGTCAATCCATAAACCAAATGAAATATGAAATTAGATTAATTTCACTAATATCTCTTCATCATTCTCAACAATAATTATGTTGGATGCAAGGATATAGGTATTTAGCTATATAATAAAACCAAATTTTATCTTTACAAATTTTAGCAAAAAAGAGACGCGTTATTTTTTAATTCTATAAATTTGATGGTGTTACACATTTTTATTTATAATAAATAACTTCCTTTGATACATCAATTAGATGTTATTTAGGTTAAATCTCTTTGAACTCTACATTCTCAAAGATCACATTAACATTACTATCTAGTAGGATATACACATATAAGTACTCTTGACTTACCTCCCTACTCATGCTTGGGGCATTGTATCCACAACCAAATGGCATGTCATGTATTTTATATGGTTTATTTTGTTTGATTCTATTTTCAGTTATGGTTCCCAACTGTTTACCTTTTTCTAAGTTGAATCATTTCATAGTTTTCACCAAGTTATCTACATCAAAGAGACAAATCTCTTTAGTTTTGTTATTTTTTATTTTTCTTTTTCTTTTTTTCCATAGTCTTCCTTGATTGTAATTTTCTCATCTATGGATACAGAAAAAAATATATTTTTATAATATATCTTTTATATTTGGATTGGAAAATAAATAGCATTATTATTGACACAAAATTGATTTACTCAATCCATAAACGAACTATAATTTGAATTAGATTAATCTTACTAGCATAACTTAAGCATTTTTAAGCAACAACCTATCATGGTATCAAGCTTGCTAGGGAGAAGGGGATTGCTAGATTATGGGTTGAATGGGACTCTTTGAACATAATTATCTACCTAAAAAATTTCTCCCCTCCATCTTGGTCAATTGAAAGTTTTATATTGGATGCCTACTCTATGTTGCATGAATTTGATGAGGTGTACATTTCCCATGCCTTTCCTGAGGAAAATGGGGTGGCAGACTTGCTGGCGAATCTTGGGGTGACATCAGCTAGATCTTGGGAGGTTAATGATAACCTACCCTCCAATTTAATAGGTCTACTTAATAATGATACTTCTAGCTCGTTGGAGGAGGTCGTCTTTTCAACTTTTGGCTTGTGTGGTAGTCATGTTTAAGATTGGATGATTAGACACTTTGTGCTTGTGATGTTCATTGGAAGTTGTGGCTATTTGAATCATATTTACAGGAGGTGTTTGGCCATTATTTTCCCCATTACCTTGGTTGGTAGGTTCGCACTCTTTATAGGTTCTTTTCTTTCTTTGGCCTTAGTGTTCAGTTGCATTTGCAATCTATGTGTTCTTGATTCTAAGAAGTGTTCGCTATTGAAGATGGGTGGGGATAGGTGTAGAACTAGGCCTTCTTCATGCAAGGAGTTCAAAGATAATGCCAATGTTTGGGAAATTTTACAAAAAGGTGGGGAACTACTCTTATGGAGAAACTTTATGGGTTTAAGTTGAATGTTTCCTAGGAGTTTATTGATGCTTCGTATGGTTGGGTGTTGAGAATGTTTGGTAGGTAAATTGATATCACCAAGGATTTTATTGCAGAAGTCACTGGGTTGTCTACTGAACCTGGAAGGAAATTCTACAAGGAGAAAGCTATGTTGGGGGTTTCCAAAATGGTGAGGCTCGACTGTGGGGGTTATGCCCATTCCAAAATCAAACCTATTTGGTGGGAGCTGGCTTTGGCACTGATGCATTATTTAATTCTCAATGGGAGGTTTTCTGCTCTGTATGGCCATCATTTCATGATGCTCAATCACTTTCATCACAATAAGCTCATCTCATCCCCATTCTATCTTTTGCTTTCTTTGGAAGATGGGATAGCGGCCTATAGGAGGAATTCAAATAACCCCTTTTAACACGAGGGTTTAATGTTTCTTATTATGGATTATATAAAAGCTAATTGTTTTATTGAGTTCCCTGTTTCTGTTAATTCTGATAAGTTCAAATGAGAAGAGGATGAAGGGGAGTGGGGAATTCCAAATTGAAGAGGTGGATGGTAATGCTGGGACTAAAATTAAGGAGGAGTCTGATGCATGGTCAGATGGCTACCACACAAACTTGGATTTTAATCCTCCTTCTAGTGGCAAGAAATGATCTGCTAAAAAGTGAAAACCTTCTAACCTGCATGTGAAATGCAAAATTCAAGCAACCGATGGTGAAGAGGGTGTGGAGGGTAAAACTAGTAGGAGGAAGACCATGAAACAGGGGTCTAGTTTCTCCAAGGATGTTGAGGAAAAGTGGATGAAGGGTATTGGGGTTGATTAGGCCAGTGGGGTGGTGGATGTGGTTAATAAGGACTTGGGTTGTGATGGTGCTGAGGGCGGCCATGTTGTGGGGAAGAGGAAGAATGTGGTGGAGGTGGATGAGTCTCCTACTATTTCAGTGCCCAAAGAGAAGAGCAAGGCTAAGATTAATGATCCTGAGGGCTTACATGATGATGATCCACCATGAGTTCCCATCAGGGGAGGGACTTGTACTGGGGTGCCATGGACTACACACAAGCTTCTGGTCTAGTCAAGTATGGGGCTGATATTTCCTTTAACTTTCTTATGTGGTTGGTTCAGGAGGTTCAAGACCTCCATAACAAATATGATACGATTGTCCAGTATAATATTTATATTCTTAGAAGCCTTAAAGAGAAGGACTCCATCTTTAGTATGGTCAAATATTTGAATGTTATCCTTGGCCTCATGGTGGAAGACGTGGCCAATTTGAAGAAAGATCATGGTTTGAGGTTATCCACGATGGAGAAAAATTCCTTGATGCATAATGATCTCAACACGGTGATCAACCTCAGCAAGGAAAAATTTGAATCCTCGATTGAAGGTATGGTATTCTTGAATGAGAAGGCTAGGGAATGGACTAGGAGGTCTTTGTTTGATGATCTAGTGAACTAGGATGAAGGGGAGGATGCTGACAAGAGGGTGCAGATGGTGGATACAGGCATGAGACCGAGTATTTTCACTAGGAGCAAGACCAAGAAAAACAAGACTGTGTTGAGGCAAGATGTTGAGGAGATCATGGAAATGCACAATAAGGTGATTACTAAGGATTTGGAAGTAGCCAAAATTTTTAAGGATGTTCTTTAATTGTTGCTTGTTCTATTCTCTTTTTGTTTGGTTTTTTGTTTTGCTGGTCATTTGTGTGCTGATGGGGTGCTAATTTTTTTGTAATCAACCTATTTTTGGTGTTTGGTGGGGTAGCCAATTGGCTTTATCTTTGTTGCCTGTGTTCCTTTTTGTACAGGCTTTCAGGGTCCCTTCAAAACTTGTTTATCGCTAATAAAAAACTTAGGCATTTTTAATTCTAATTATGTTTGATGATAAGAAAAAGTATTTCATCTATGTTATTGGATGACTTAAGAAAGGTATTTTGTGGATATAAATAAAAAAGAAAACACATGAGATAATATTATATATAATTTACAATAAAGAATCGCTTAATCCATGTAAAATTTATAACTAGAAAACAATATCTAATCCATTTTAGCACATTCCATTGCTCAACGACATGATGACTCATATACCTACTAACATATCCTACATCATGTGCAATATCCGCTCTTGTGTATACCATGGCATACATTAAACTACCTATAGCTAAAGCATATGGTACCTTGGACATTTTGTCTTCCTCCTCTTGTATTTTTGGACACATATCCTATGTCAATTTAACATGACTAGTAAAAGGTGTGCAAGTAGCTTTGACATTCTCCATATGAAATCTCTACAACACCTTATCAATATAATCATCCTAAGATACAAACAATTTTCTATTTTTCCTATCTCTTGTAATCTTCATACCATGGATTTGTTTTGTTGCCCCCAAATCCTTCATAGCAAATGAATTTGCTAACTGTTGTTTTAACTCCTTTATGTGATCCATGTTAGACCCCACTACAAGCATACCATCAACATATAAACATAAAATAATGTAGCTACAATCATCTAACCTCTTAAAATAAACATAATGGTCTGAATTACACCGACTATAGCCATGCTCAACCATAAATCTATCAAATTTAATATACCATTGTCGAGGTGCTTGCTTCAAGCCATATAAAATTTTCTTCAATATGCACACCAATTTCTCCTGACCTTTGACCTCAAATCCTTATGGCTATTCCATATATATTTCATCTTCCAAATCACCATGGAGAAAATATATTTTAACATCTAGTTGTTCCAAATGCAAATCTTTAGTAGGCACAATACTTAAAACAATATGTATAAAAGTCATTTTAACAACCGAAGGAAAATCTCATCAAAATCAATACTCTCTTTTTGTACAAATCTCTTTACAACTAACCTGGATTTGAATTTTTTCTTACCTCCATCCTCCTCTTTCAACCTATAAGCCCATTTGTTTGGTAAAACCTTTTTACTTGCAGGCAACTTGCATAATTCCCAAGTCTGATTTTTTAGCAGGGAGTCCATTTCTTCTTCCATTCCATGCTCCCACTAAACCTTGGTATCCACCTACATAGTATCATCATAACATTTGGGTTCACCAAAATCAATTAATAAAATAGAATACAAAAAGGGAGAATAATTTTCTGGAGGTCTTTGTATCCTTTAAGATCATCTAACATTCATTGGAGTTTGTGGTATTTATTGTTGTTGTTGTTGTGGAGTATGAGGAACCACTGGAACATCGATGTTTGGTGTATCATCCAATACTACATAATCATCTTCTTTCTTTTCATGTTGTTGCAACTAATCTTTGTACAACACTTTCTCATTGAATATGGCATCCCTACTTCTCACAATTTTATGATTTTCAAAATCCCAAAGCCTATAACCAAATTCATCAATGTCATATCCAAAAAATATACATTTCTTTGATTTTGCATCAAACTTGGTTCTAATTTTAGAATCTACATAGGCAAATGCTTCACAACCGAAGGTTTTGAGAAAAAAATAACTTACCTTCTTATCTATCCATGCTTCCTTTAGAATAACACAACCCAAAGGATTAGAGGGACCTCTATTAATTAAATAAACAACAATGCTTACAACCTCTACCCACATGTTTAAAGGCAGACCAACATGGAATCTCATAGCCCATGCACGCTCCATTATTTTTCTATTCATGCGCTTAGCCACTCCATTTTCTCATGGAGTCCTTGGAACTGTTTTATGCCTACGAATACCATCAGAGGAACAATAATCTTCAAACTCTTTGCTGCAATACTCACCACCATTATCAGATCTGAGATATTTTAACTTTTTACCCGTGTCATTCTCAACCAAGCTTCTCCATTTTTAAAAAGTTTCAAATGCATCAGATTTCTACCTAATGAAATAAATCTATACATTGTTGTATCAAAATGAATGTAACATAATACTGAGAGCCACTGTGAGAAGATATTTGAGTTGGTCCCCATACATCCATATGCACAAGCTCCAATTTCTCATATTTCTTTTACTTCCCATCCTTGAGAAAACTATTTTTTTTTTCATACGCACAACTTTCACAGAAATTCATATTAACACATTTTAGACCTGGTAAAATGTTCTTTGAATGAAGTACTTTCATACCTTTTGCACTCATATGCCTAAGTCTATTATGCCACAGTGTTGATTCAAAATCCACAACAACTGTATGATTTTATGCTCGTTGAACTACAACAATTGTTCCTGAACATTGATTTTTATCTGGAATAGATAAAGTAGTAGGAACATTATGACTTGTACAAAGATATAAGGTGCCTACTTTCACACCTTTTGCTACCACTAAGGCACCTTTTGTAACCTTCCAATTTTTATCACTAAATATAACAACACAACCTTCATCATCTAGTTGCCCTGCTAAAATTAAATTTCTTCTTAACTTTGAAATGTGTTTTACCTCATGTAGTAGCCAATGATTCCCATTAGAACTGCAACTTAATCTTGATTCTTTCCTTTCCAACAATTTGACAAGGTTCGTTATCTCCCAAATAAACTAGCCCAAAATCCCCTTGGGCATAATCAAGAAAATAACTTCTATGGGGCGTAGCATGAAATGAAGCCCCTAAATCTAACACCCAAGAATCATCAACATTATCAAGGGAAAGAATCAAAACACCCTCATCATATTTATTACTTATCACATTTTCCTCTTTATTTCCTTCCTTTTTGTCTCCTTTATTTTTTTTGAGACCAACAATCTATTAACTTAATTAAAAATATAATAAATAAATGTATTAACTTAATTTTATTAATTTAACATTATTTTATCTATTCATTATATTATTGTATAAATTAAAAGAAACTCTACATTAAATTATTATTTAAAATATACACATATACGTCATTATAAATTTATTTTTTAGGGGATCAATGCGTCTATACCACATTTATAGATTACAATATTTTCTTTTCAATCTAGTTGAAATCCCTAGGAGGAATTGCTCAAACTTCCCTGACTATTATGAGAACAAAAAATAGTGCTTCTCCTCTGTGGAAGAATCAATCACTAATCTGACCAATTAGACATGTACAATTAGACTCTTCTCCACTCTATTGTACATGTCTAATTGGTTGGATTAGTGATTGATTCTTCCATAGACGAGAAGCACTATTTTTTGTTCTCATAATAGTCAGGGAAGTTTGAGCAATTCCCCCTAGGGATTTCAACTAGATTGAAAAGAAAATATTGTAATCTATAAATGTGGTATAGACGCATTGATCCCCCAAAAAATAAATTTATAATGATGTATATGTGTATATTTTAAATAATAATTTAATGTAGAGTTTCTTTTAATTTATATAATAATATAATGAATAGATAAAATAATGTTAAATTAATAAAATTAAGTTAATACATTTATTTATTATATTTTTAATTAAGTTAATAAATTAAGTTAAATTAATCAAGTAAACAACCTATTACTCTAACACCCCCCTTAAGATGAACTTAGGGAGAAGCTAAGAAACTAAGGACAAAATGAATGAAAGCAAAGATGGGTCTCGAAATAAGGCCAGATGAGGTACCCATGTACAAATGTAAAAGATCTCCCACAACAGGAGAAAAGGAGAAAACCATGGGAAAACCTCCTCTCCAAAAGAGAGAAATACAAGTGAAGGAATAAGAAGCCTCCAAATAAGAGTAAAGGACGAAGAAGCCTCCAATCAAGAAGAAATTGTCCCAGAAGATAGGAACAAATGGTGAACATGGAAAACATCACTGAAGCATGAAGAAGTTGCAAACACTGTCATAGAATGACTATTGAAATGTTGAAAGAAGGAATGCAAGAGTTTCCATATGGTAAGTGCTCTATCTCACCAAAATGCATGGGTAACCATCCACTACATCTGCCTAGTACATAGGAACAAATAATGTATACATAGCTCACTCCAACATGAAACCAAAGAAGCATTAACACCAACAAGAGAAACCCCCCCAATAATGCTGACAAGGGAGAGGTAGATAGGTACACTAAAATTGAATGCCTGAAAGTAGTGCATAAAGAGGAACCAAGAACATTTGAAGGTGTAGACATGAAAGTACAAGTAGATATAAAGGATGTGAAAACAAAAGTCACATACACATGAGAAAGGTATGAAGGAAAACAAAGGAAAACATCAACCCTCATGGCACTTTATATCATAGTGCAAGTACAACAAGGCACAAAGTGATGTGCAAGAATCCCAATACTACACATACAAAGCTGAGGCACTTTATTTTAGTGTGTTTACATAAGATAAATACATGCAATGTGAGCCCATAATGTCCAAAAAAGGACAATAGCTGAAAATACAATTCTCTTATAGAAAATGAGGAAACTAGTAGCACCATGATGAAGTACATGAAAAAAATGCACTTTAAAAAAAAAGGCACCCAAAAATGTGTTCGGATGTAGAAGATATGGCTTGTCAAAGTCTCCAAAACAAGAATTGAACAACTAAAACACTGAGAAAATAAAATTTCTGGAAAAAAATAGAAGTCAAAATTGGAAAATACCTGTACCACTGCAAAGAGCGCAAAGTTTTACCCCATTTCAAAAGAATTGCACGTGAAAAGACCACCATATGGTTGAGATATGGCCTCTAGAAGTTGAGGTGCAAAACGAAAAAGCCCAACAGAGAGGCGTTGAGCAAGGGAAAAAAATAACTTCGCCAAATTTGTCAAAAACACCTCCAAAAATAGAGGCCCGCCAAATATAATGATACTGGAAAAAAATCTCCAATTGCAATGCTTTTATTTTGCAAAAAAAATACAAAATTTGACTATTTTTTTAAAGCTAAAAAATGCCAAAAAACTATTACATTTTTTTAAATAAAAAAACATGTAATTTTTTTCTTTTTTATTTATTTTAAAAGTAAAAAAGCATTAAAAAAACTTTATATATTTTTTAAAAAACATATAAAAAATTACATGTATTTTTTTATTTAAGAAAAAAAAATTTAATAAAAATAAAAATTAAAAATTATGGGAGAACCCCATAGGATGTAGGTACACCTATGCAGTGCTCTTCCTTTTTGACTTTTTAAAACCAAAAAAAAATTGTGTAAAAGCTTTTAAAAAAACAATTAAAGCTTTTTAAAAAACACAATTTCTTTTTCAGAAAAAAATAATTATTGTTTTTACGAAATTTTACCTCGCAATGTGTACAGAGGTCGTATGACCCCTGCCAAGTAAAAAATTGCTGGAATTTTTTTTTCAAAATTTTTTACCGAGCGAGATCGCATGCAGGAGGCCGTACGACCCTACCAAGTAAATTTTTTTTGCCCCAGGGTGACCTGCTCCAAAATTGACAAATTATATATGGAAATAGGGGAATTTGGGCTTTCTAAGCATAATGGTGAGGTTCATTTGGGCTCAAAATGCTCCAAAAAATCAGGCACCCCCTGAATCTAACAAAAAAACCCTTTCTTCAAACCCTCATAGATTTGGCAAAGAAAAGACAATTTTGACAAAACAAAGGTCAATCTTGACTATTCTGGAAGCTCTGAATTCAATGGAGAGGTCTGATTTGACATTGGATGCACTATAAAACTACTTCAAAGCAAGATCTCACAAAAAAAGAATAAGAAGCTTGCAGATCTGGAGCTCTGATACCATGTAGAAGTTGATAATCCAACCTCACAGATCCCAATGAACACCTGCAAGCAAATAACCTATCACCAAAAGAGATCAAGAGACACAAGAATGGTGCTATGCAAATATGAAGCAAAAATGCATTACCTAAGAAGATTAATAATTACAAAGATATCAATCATTAAGAAAGGAGATCAAAGTCCTAAAGTGAGAACCCTAGGAGAGGATTAAATTATCATGTGACAAGTGTCAAGATCATAATGAACGAGACAACATGACTAATTTAATAATGCATAAATAAAGATTCCTAAGTTTAGCTTAAGTGAAATAAAGTAAAGGTGACTTAATTAATTAATCAACATGATTAAATTAATCAAGTAAACAACCTATTATTCTAACAGTGGGCCCCTCTACCCTATCATCAAATTATTTTTAGCAAGTTTGGATAGCAAGAAGATAGAAAAATGCATGGGATATCCAAATGCAAATACAAAAAACACTATTTTGAAAGTTGAGCAAGCTACACAGGTTAGTTTACAAGTTAATATATTTGTTGCGAAAAGTACTATTTAGTTGTAAAGTGGAATTCTTTGCAAAATATCTATCAGAGTTGATCCCCTAGGTTCTGGATTTCTTAGATTGGACATGGATTTCATGGTGTTGTCATAATATTACCCACTCTTGTTATCAACAATAGTCAATATAGAGGTTCAAATTATTAATTATGTATGTTTTGTTGTTCTTGATACACAAAAGTATAAGTGTGAGATGCTTACATGTTCTCATTGCATGAACCCTTAATAAAGGAAATGTTTTGAAATCAATTTGTTCTGGTTATAAGGAAATATTTGAACCTACAATTTACTTGGATGATGGTGAGATTCAATTTTAGTTCGGTAGACATAGACATTTCAAGAGTTAGTGATTGTGCATTTTTAAATGTATAAAAGTAACTATTTGGATTAAGATGAGCTACTTCATATGCAATTATATGTTTGTGACATAGCCTAGACACTTTTTAAATGAGACACGAAAGTAACAATAATGTTTTATGATTCTAAACATGAAGACAAATGAATGTTAAATAAATATTACTAATTCTTTTCTCAAACGTATGCGGCTTCAATTGAGAATAAATAATTATTATAATTATTATATTATATTATAAATAATTATTATTACATTTTTATATTAATATTATTATATTATAATTTAAATTTTTTTAAAAATTACTTTTAAAAAAAATTAATAAATAATTTAAAAAAAAAACCAAAAATCTAATGATATCTAAACGCCTTTGAGTTTATAACATTTAGGCCTGTAAAAAGTATAACATACTGAAAACCCAAACTCTAACCCCTTGGTGCCCCTCATTATTTATTTAAATGTGATTTTATATATATATCAAAAATTGATATCTGCCGCCGCCACCGCCGCCGCCGATATATGAAGACAAATAAATGTCAATTAAATAACGAAATAAAAATGGAGACAAATGAATGTCTGTCAAGTAAATAAATTTTGGATAAATTTTATCTGCAGCTTTTTAGATTCATGAGACAAATAAATGTATGTTGAATAAATAAATTTTGGATAAATTTTATCTGCAGCTTTCTAGATTCATTCTACAAATAGTCAATAGATAACCATTAGCAAACATGCACTTAATGGAGCGGTTTGCATTAATATAATCTAAACACGAAAGGTAGCAGAAGCAAGCCAGCCGCATTTTTCCATAATTCTTCATGTTCTTCCCCCAATTCCTCAGCTGTTTGATGTAAGACGTGCAATGATGAACATTTGCAGTCTCTGAACAGAGAGGACAATGGTGGTGGCGGGGGGAAGCTTAGATAATTCCTTTCTTTGCCCTACATTGTATTGTATGTATTCTGCGCTGTGAAGAAGATGGGGTTGTCTCTGTTTACAGCAGCAGTGTTCTCCCTGATTATTTCGATTTGTTGGGCCGATCGGAATGCGGAAACAAAGGCCCTGCTAGCGCTTAAATCTGGCTTAAATGACCCAGTGGGGAATTTGAACGATTGGGATTATGAGAAGGCTGTGAGTCGGCATTGCAGTTGGAATGGTGTTAAATGCAATGCGAAGGGGAGAGTTACAGAGCTTGATGTTTCTGTTATGAATCTCACTGGTCAAATTTCCGATGACATTCAGCTTCTGTCTGAGCTTAAAGTTCTCAATATGTCCTGGAATGCCTTCACCACAGCTTTGCCTGCTTCCATTGCCAATCTCACGAAGTTGGTCGTTTTGGATGTAAGTTTCAATATTTTCTCCGGAAAGTTTCCCGTTGGCCTGGATCGGGCCTCCAGGTTGGTCATGATTTTTGCTTATAGCAATAATTTCACGGGACCGCTGCCGGAGGAAATTAGGAGGCTTAAGCGGCTAGAGCATTTGGATTTGAGGGGAAACTACTTTGATGGCAGTATTCCAAAGTCATATGGGGAGCTGAAACGACTCAAATATCTGGGTCTAGCAGGTAATTATCTGACTGGAAGGATTCCGCCGGAAATTGGGTTGCTGCCAGCGCTGGAGACGCTGCTTATGGCTTACAATAGTTTCCATGGCGGCGTTCCTCCGGAATTTGGGAACCTGACCAACCTACGGTACTTAGATCTGGCCTATGCCAATTTGGAGGGTACAATTCCAAAAGAACTAGGGCAACTTCAACAGCTCAATTTTCTGTATATTTACTGGAATAATTTGACAGGAACTATACCTGCAGAATTTGGGAACATGACGTCTATGGTGACTTTAGACCTGTCTAATAATATTCTTTCAGGCGCCATTCCAATTGAAATTGGTAAGCTAAGGAGCTTAGAAGCGCTGAGTGTTATGAACAATAATTTAAGTGGGGTGATACCTGAAAGTATTGGGGATCTACCCAATCTTAAGACGCTACAGATATGGAACAATTCTTTTAGTGGCTGGCTGCCTCAGCAACTGGGAAGAAATTCAACTATGGAGTGGTTGGATGCATCGTCTAATTCCTTCAGCGGCCCAATACCTCCGGAACTCTGTAGCAGAGGCAAACTCTCAAAGCTTATCCTTTTCAACAATGGCTTCACCGGCCCCATTCCTGAGGGCTTGACCAGGTGCCCATCTCTGTGGAATGTCAGAATACAGGAAAATAAGCTAATCGGTCCAGTCCCTTCTGGATTTGGAAGCCTCCCAGATCTCACCAGGCTTGAGTTGGATCACAATAATCTCAGTCATGAAATACCCCAAGATCTTGCCCTATCTCCAAAGCTTTCTTTCATTGATCTGTCTCACAACCAGCTCCAGGGAGGCCTCCCTTTGGACATATGGAAAATACCTAGCTTGCAGAGATTTTATTCTTCTCACAACAGTCTGACAGGGGAGATCCCAAATCGGTTCGAGAATTCTATCTACTTATCCGTCCTCAATCTGTCTCACAACAACTTTTGGGGACCTATTCCAGTGAGCATTAAAGCCTGCGGGATGCTGGTGTCATTGGATTTGAAACATAATCAACTCAACGGAAGTATCCCAGCTGAGCTTACAGAAATACCGGCCTTGGCCATAATAGATCTCTCCCAGAACTCTCTCACTGGAGCCATTCCATCCAGATTTGGAATCTCTACAGCCCTGGAGCTTTTCAATGTGTCTTATAACCACCTCTCCGGCGTTGTTCCAACCGATGGGATGTTTAGAACAGTGACAGCTGATAGCTTCGTGGGCAACAGTGAGTTGTGCGGGGGAATACTGGGCCCCTGCGCAAGTCGGCAAGAAACAAGCGTTTCGGGAAAGGACAGAGCACCTTTTGTTTGGGCTATTGGAATCTCAGCTTTAGTTTGTGTCGGACTTTTTATAGCGGGAGCCCTTTTTCTGTACAAACGATACAATAGCTGTAGGGTCAGCTTCAAGGACACTGAAGAGTGGCCCTGGAGGATGACAACCTTCCAAAGGCTAAACTTCACCACCAACGACATTTTGGCCTGTATAGAAGAAACCAATATTATAGGAATGGGTGCAACCGGTACTGTTTACAGGGCAGAATTGCCACAGGGAGAGGGCACTGTAGCTGTCAAAAAGCTATGGAAAACCAAGCAAGAGTTAGAAGTCTCAGACCCCTGCATTAAAGCGGAGGTCGAAGTGCTGGGAAACCTGAGGCACAGAAACATACTCAGATTGCTGGGCTACTGCTACAACAATGTGAATACCCTGCTCATCTATGAATACATGCCCAATGGGAACCTTGCAGAGGCCCTTCATGGGAAGTCTGCCCACAAGAATTTGTTGGCAGATTGGGTTTCTAGGTATAACGTTGCTGTTGGAATTGCTCAGGGACTTTCCTATCTGCATCACGACTGTTTTCCTCTTGTGATTCACAGGGACGTTAAGTCCAATAATATTCTGCTCGATTCCAATCTGGAGGCTCGTGTTGCTGACTTTGGGCTCGCCAAGTTCATACAGAAGAACGCAACCATGTCAATGGTTGTAGGTTCCTATGGATACATTGCCCCAGGTAATTTATTGTCAAATCTATTAGGAACCAACTTTTCATTCAAATAGGAAACTATGAATTACTCTTGTTAAGTTTCAATGTCTTTAAAGTTTACTAAGATTAGAATTTTTTTCTTAAAAAACAGAGTACGCCTACACATTGAAGGTGGATGAGAAGAGCGATGTATACAGCTTTGGTGTGGTGCTCATGGAGTTGCTGACTGGAAGAAAACCAGTAGACCAGGAGTACGGGGAGGAAGGGAATATTGTAGAGTGGGTTAGAGAAAAAATCAGAACCAGCGAAGGAATGGTACAGTCGCTGGACTCTGATTTTGGTTGTACATCGAGTAGTCATGTACAGGAAGAAATGATCTTGGTTTTGCGGATTGCTCTGCTCTGCACCAGCAAATTGCCCAAGGATCGACCCTCCATGAAAGATGTGGTTAACATGTTGGCAGAAGCCAAACCGAGGAGGATGAGCAGTGGCACTGCTAAAGAATGGCTGCATTTGCCCCGCCTTCCATTTCAAGCCTGCTCTAAGATTGAGACAAGTTCTACATCTGTTCACCATGATGAAAATGGAAAATAAGTTTATGGATCTGTGGGATCTTAGAATGCAATTACTCTTCATTTTAGTTATAGCTAATCAATTCTTTACCAGTTCAGTCTTGATTCATTTTGTAAATAACTTCATGGCCTAGTTTTGAATTCACAATGTAGTGAGTCTCGGGAGAAGCAGAATTGCCTTTGTGTGCATAGTTAACTAGCAGGAGAAAGATCCTTTGTACGTGGCTTAAAAAGTCCCAAAAAGCAAACGTAAAAATATTTTTGTAAGTAACTTTTTATAGCTTAAGGAAGATCCTTTGTACGTAGCTTAAAATAGAGTAAACTACCTAAATAGTAGGTTCAATTCATGATTTGTTTACAATGTGAACAGTTCTATTGCTCATCACTCAAGAGGTTATGAAAAGAATTCGTCTTATAAAAAGTTAAATTTTAGATCATTGGATTTTTAACCGGCTTAAGCTAGGGCCAAAATGTATAATATTATAAAGTCACTTATAAGGAGTTAAAAGGATTAATATTTAAAAAGTAATTTTATAATTTAAATTTCGAAAAGTTTCATAATAGATTTTAAAAGGAGGTTGTGGAGACTCATTTGATTCATTCTTGATTGTTCATTTTGATGAAACCCTTTTTGGGAGTCTAAGCTATTGTTCAACAATTCAACATGGGATGAAAACCTTAAGACAATATTTGGTTTCATGGATGAAAATCCACCTAGCCAATCCTTGATGGATTCATTCAAAGTTCATAGATGCATTTAAATGAAGAAATGAAATTATTGTTGAAGGTTGTAGGTTTTGGAATATCAGGTACAATTTTATTGAAGTTTTTCTTGCAAATATAAATTTATGAATTAGTGTTGTGTGAACAAGAGGATAAAGATTAGAAATTACAATGTAGTGTGTGTTGTGGAAAAAGTGAATTAAAATCAAATATTTTATATTTTGTTGGGGCTAAAGATTTCCAATTCATACCGCATATTGACTAACATAGCCTGGAGGATCATTACATTTGTTGAAGGCTAGGAAAGTCCTTCCTGACTCTTACCACAACTTTTAGTATGCTTTTAAAAACCGGCACAACATTTATAACTTGGAGTTGCTACTACAAAATTATTTTGTATAAAATGTAAAACAAGAAACTACTTCGTGGAAAAGTATTGGGAGTTCCCAATGAAGTTCAGAGATGTATGGAAAGAAAAGCAACAAGAGGATTTAAATGAGAAAATGGCAATGGAGGATTCCAACAAACCTATAGAAGATATAAAAAAAAGCTAGAAAATGTTGTATGCCCCCTCAAATGGTTAGGGAGGAAGGAGATGCCAACAAGACCACGGTGAAGCAAGATAAAAGGGATAAAATTTTGGAAAATAATGAGGAGGTTGATTGGTTGAAGGAGGAAGTGAAAAATATTGTGCCAAAGGAAGAAAGTGAAATTGAAGGCAATTGTGAGTTAGAAAATGGAGAAACTAATGAAGTAGATATAATTGACACAAGATGCATTAGTTAGAGTGTAACAAAGACTTTTAAATTTATCTCTATAAATTCAAAATTCGACAAAAAATACAATAGAAGAAGGCAGAGGAATCAATGAATGGAGAACAAAAGTTTCAATTAAATCATGTATGCTAAGATCCAAAGGAGGAAATGCCTCCCTTGGAGGACAGTGAAGATAGTAACATGGAAAGTCAAGGGTTTAGATGCCCCTAATAGTCAACGCTTAGTAAAGCGCAAATTATAAATTAAAAATGTTTATCTTATACTATTGCAAGAAACAAAATTAGTGTAGCAAGACACAAACTTATTCCTAAAGAATTACAGGGGATGGTCTGGCCTTTTGGAAGAGGCTATTGGTGTTCCTGTTGGGTTGGGTCTAATGTGGAAGTCTTGAGGAGTTTTGCAGTCAACCCACACGCATCAAACTCTAATTGAATGTTGATAAAGGTAAGTAGTTTATCCTCGGATCTTGTATTTTTTATTTTTAATATATATGGGTCTATGAAGATAGAAGAAAAAATGAATGTATGGGACTTGGTGAGTCAGGAATGTCAAACAATAAATGAGAAAATCACTAATGGCAGTGACTTCAACACCATTTTGGATGGAATTAAAAAGTCTAATGGGGGGTGCTAAGGGTGTCTCAATCCCAAAAGGATTTTGTGAAATTTGTTAAAAATAACAATCTAATTGATATAAAAGTAGAAAATTTTAATTTTACTTGAAATAATAGGAGAAGAGGCTTTATAAATATCGTTGAAAGATTAGATAGATTTTTATCGTCTGAAAGTTTACTACATACAACTATTCTCCCCAAAGCATGGATATTGACTACACCAATATCTGATCATTTTACAGTAGAGTTATCGATCACAAAAGAGACAAAAGCCACAAAGAGTTAGTTTGTTTTTTTTGAATGAATATGGCTCAGATGTCTGGAGTTGTCGGGTTATATGAAAACATGGTGGGTGGAAACTAGTGAGATTAGAGGCACGAAGATGTATATTTTCCAAAAGAAACTACAATACATGTAAAAGAAGCTAAAGGAGTGGAATGTAAGATCATTTAAAAATATTTTTCAAGAATTTTTTCAAGAAAAATAGATATTGGAAGCGGAGATTCAAGCACTCGAGGAGTTTGTAATTAAAGAAGGGATGGCAGTCATTGAGTATAATAAGGAGAAGCAACTCATGGCAAAATAGAAAGAGATCCTCGCTCGGGAAGAAAGTTATTTGGAGAGCCAAATCCAAAGGTATGTGGTTAGAAGAAGGGGATTCAAACATAAAAAAAATCATAATTCTACCAACGTGAGAAGGAGCTAGAATAAAATAACATAGATAACAGATTGCAAGGACCCTTTAACCAATAAAATAAAGTAAATACAACAGATTGCGGTGGATTTCTTTGAATCATTCTTGGGCGGTTGTGATGGTGCGGAGACCCTCATATGCAAGTTGACAAAAAAATTTCTTGTATTAATCTCGTATGAAGATAATTTGGTGTTGGATGGGGTGGTCATGCTAACAAAAGTGAAGGAAGCCACCTTCCAGTTGCACCAGGACAAGGCCCCCAGACCAGATGGTTACGACCCTCTTCTTTCAGAACTATTGGGATTTCATGGGTAAGGAAATCTATGAAGTTTTGGAGTCCAAAAAGAAAAATTGGATGCTAAAAGATTTAAATAAGGCAAATATTGTTCTAATCGTGTTCTCAGATTTAAAGCCTATTTTGTTGTGTAATATAGTATATAAAATAATAGCAAATATAGTATACAAAATAATAGCAAAAGTAATGGTCAATTGTCTTAAGAATGTTTTTCCCAAGATCATCTCCCTAGAAGAAAGTGGTTTCGCGCTCGAAAGGAACATCATGAATGGGATAATAATAACACATGAGATCATACACTCACTAAAAAAGTCAAATGTAAAAGGTATTTTATCAAAGTTGGATATCAGTAAGGCATATGATAGAGTTCGGTGGCATTTTTTGATGAAAGTAATAGAGAAATTTGGATTTGAAGAGAAATGATTGAAATGGTTTTTTTGTTGTATATCAACACCTAGATATTTAGTTGTTATTAATGGGTCCCCATGCAGTTTCTTCCATAGCAGAAGGGGTTTGAAGCAAGGTGATCCCTTGTCTCCTTTCCTATTTGTCATTATGGCGGACACTCTTAGTCATCAAATCACGACAAATGTACAACAAGGTCTTTGGAAAGGCATGAAATTTGCACAATCTTTTCCTACTTTCACACATCAATATTTTGCAAATGATACAATTTTATATGGCAATCCAACTAGATGCAAGAATCAGAGTGTATTAAAAAACAATTACTGACTTCAGCCATGAGGCTGGTCAATTAATAAACATTGACAAATCACGTATATTGTTCTGAAGTTAACATAGGCAGAGGGTTTCAATGGAGAATATCAAACATGTTTGGTTATCTGATCGGTAATCTTCCTACCAAATATCTTGGAATACCTTTGTTTGGGGGAGATTCAAAAATGACAGTTATGGGAGGACACAATTGATAAGTTTAGATAAAAAATAGAGTGTTGGAAAGGGCGGTGACTGACCCTCGCAGCAAGATTAACAATGCTTAAATTGGTGTTTGTTGCTATTTCGATCTTTATGCTCTCCTGCATCAATTTACCATGAAATTTTGCAGATGTTTTAATCCGGTTGCAAAGGAAATTTGTATGGGAAGGTGCAAACGAAAAGAAAAGAATTCCGCTTTTGGCCTGGGAGACAGTAAAGAAGCATAAAGAGAATGGGGGTGCCAATGTAAAAGATATAAAGCTACAGAATAGAGATTTGGGTGCCAAATTAACATGGAGTATGTACAAAAATCTAGAAGCTCAATGGTGCAGGTTGCTCAGTACAAAATATGTGGAATCAATGATAGTAACCACATTTTGACCATTGTAAACCCCCCACTCGGCTCAAAAATATGGAATTTTATTCTAAAGTGCGAGCCAATAATAACAAATCACTTGTCTTGGAAAATTGGGGATGGTAGATGGGCATCTTTTTGGCACGATTCATGGAATGGTTTTGTGCCCTTTGGATCGTTACCTAGTATGGAGGAAGCAATAAAGATTACAAGTTAGGTGTACGGGGAAAAACTCGAGGATCCATGGTAGTAAGAAATATCAATGGTCGGAGGGAATTTTAGTGGAAAAAATTTGACATGCTGAATGAACAATGTAGAAATGCCATAATGGTGGAGCTTGTAAATAGGCGAGTGCTACTAACAGAGGGGGAAAACTCGATTATTTGGTGCGCTACCAAATCAGGTGAATACTCTGCCAATATCGGATACGAAGTGGTAAGAGGTGAAATTAATATGACAAATTGGCTAAGTCATTTGTGTTGGGGAAAGAATGTGCTTCCAAAAGTTGGATCTTTTGGACTGCTTTACACGGTCGCATCCTAACTGGTGACCGTTTACAGCGGATTGGTGTGGCTAGACCCCATTGGTGTGTTATGTGCTATAAGGCGGATGAAACTGCAGATCATCTTCTCTAAGTACAATGTGATGTTGCCCGACCCCACTGGATGACGTTCTGTGCCAAGTTGGAATGGAAAGGCCCAATGCCACACAACCTTATGGAAGTATTTCTAGCATGGTCGAGGCTATTTAAAGGCTCTGTTTCTGGAAGGAATATGGAGTGAAATTCCTGCCATGATAGTATGGAAAGTTTGGAAAGAGGAACGCAAGGAATTTCAAAGAAAAAAGGGCACTGATAGAAGTAATTTTGGGTAAAATTGAAGTTGGTATTAGTGAGCATTTGAATGGTCAAGTAAGAAAGAATAAACATTGTTACACATCGGCTTGGGATCAAAGGATGTTTAAGAATTGGCCCCACCTTATTCTTCCTAAGGGCAACCAACTAGTTAATTTGAAAGATCGGTGTAAGGTTAAATGGACACTATCCCCTAGAGGGCGACTAAAATTGAATTTTGATGGAGGCTCTAGGGGTAGCCCTAGTGCATCTGGTGCATTAGACGTTGACTTTGTAATATAGGACAAAAATGGTTCATTTGTTTGGGCTACATCAATCAAGTTACTAAATGGCACCAACAACGATGCAAAATTTGTAACACTCTACAGAGGTTTATGTTATTGCATAGACAACCCCTTTGCCCACATTGATTTAGAAGGGGATTTGACTATTGTGGTAAGGGCCATATGTTCTTGGAAAGCCCCAAGTTGGAAACTAAAGATGTGGATTGAGTTTGGATTTAATTAAAGATTGCCCTATAAGGCATGTGTATCTTGAGGCAAACAAAGTTGTCGATTTTCTTTTGAATCGGGGGATCGATAAACAAAAAATTACAATAAGCACATGTGCACCTAAAAGGTGGGAAGGCTTGATTGACAAATTGGAAATTGATATGTTGGTAGCTTGTATTAATGAAAATAATTGTTGTCCAAATTTGGGCAGTATCCAAAAAGAGGATCTTGAGTGATACAAAGGTAGGAAAATTTCAAATGGTCTAAACGTAATGTTAGCATTCATGAGATTCTCTTTGAATTGGGGTGTTGATCGGATTGGGATATGGTCTTAGAAAAGAGGGTCGGGAAAAAATGGATAAGGTGAAACTTATGGTATGAGCAAAAAAGGTTGGAAACATTTAGATGGTCTAAACATAGTGTCAACATTCACGAGCTTCTCTTTGAATTGGGGTGTTGATCAGATTGGGACATGATCTTAGAAAAGACGGTCAAGCAAAAGTGGATAAGGTGAGTTCTACAGTATCTCAAAAAAGAGGGTCGAGCAAAAGTGGATAAGGTGAGTTCTATGGTATGAGCAAAAAAAGTAGGAAACATTCAAATGGTCTAAATGCAGTGTCTGCATTCACGAGCTTCTCTTTGAATTGGGGTGTTAATCGAATTGGGACATGGTCTTAGAAAAGAGGGTCAGGCAAAAAAGGATAAGGTGAATCCTACGGTATGAGCTCAATGTGGCAGTAGTATAGAGCTCAAAGTATCTTACAACATGAAAAAGTGGATATGCATATCTCTTTAGGTAGAAAGTCACGAGATAAATTTGATCATAAATTTGGTATCTCTCTATATGGGGCTCAAAAGGTGAACTAAAGGAAAAATGGAGTTAAAGCATATTTTAAATGTTGTATGCACATGCATACAAGAGGGGCTAGATGCTCAGATTGGGAGGCCTTTCAGAGAAGAAATGCAGGAGATCAAGACAACAATAAAAATGGTGATTGATGAATGACGACTACTCATTAGTCATATTCATGATAATATCTTGATTGCCACTTTCATGTTAATGATTGTTCGAACTCTAGGGAGAAAGATGATCGAAAAACTAATAGCAATGCACTCACTAATACATTTGATTGCAAAATACGACGAAACTGTCCGACGAAATATGTAAAATTCAATGTTCGTCGGGTGCTTGTAAAATTTGATGTGTAATTTCCAGTTTTTTGAAAGTTTATCCCCGACATTTGTCAAAATTTCGACGAACTTGGGGTTCGCCAAAATGTCGGCTATCATTTTCGTCAAATTTTTGACAAACATGAAAAATTAAAAAAAAATCAAATTGTGGCCGACATAAAGAAAAGTGAGTTTGCGCTTGATTTATTGCGACAATGTTTTGCTCTACTTGAGACAGTTTGTGGAGAACTAAGGACGATTTTCTAGGGAAAAATTAAAAAATTCAAGAAGATAATCGCCAAGTTGAGGGGTTGAGGGTAGTCATTGTCTTTGCATAATTCAGCTAGAAGTTGGATTTGTAGTTCCGGTGTTTGAAAATTATATTTTAAAGCAACATCTCATCGATTTCATTTTTAGAGGTTAAGGGTTTTGAGAATTTCATGTCTAGATTTTGTTGTGTGGAATCACCATAAGATCACAACCAAGGAACGATTCTTGTGACTGTAATTATGTGATCCATAACTCTATTGGTCATGTGGCACAGTTGTGCTATAACAAATACAAGATGCATTCATGTGTGACCCAAGCTTAATGTGGCTATGTTGTGATAGAAATGAAGGCACTCATAATGTAGTTAATTCAGGTTGTATAATGTAGGTGTCAATCATCATTGGGTGCATTTTGTTGTCTCAAGTTTAACAGGTTAGGATGTAATTATAGCATGATCCAAGAGTGACTACCTCTTGCTGCAATAAAGAGCCTATAACTCTGGTTGATATGCAAAGTGGTTGTGTTATATCAATTATGTAGTGCATTCAAGCACAACCCATGTTTAATGGGCTATTTTAGAGAGTGATCAAGATTTTCTAAACCTTATGAATGTTACTTAACATATATTTGCATAGTCTCAAATTCCTTCAAAGGATTTTGAAGTATCAATGTATCCTATATAGGGTTTAGAATGATTTCATTTAATTAAAAAAATAAATAAAATGATGTATTTCCCCTCAGAATTAGATAATGTGGAGATCTCCTAACCCACCCCAGCACACTATCCTCTTTGGAACTGTATTCATTACTCCAACTACTAGGATTTTGCATGTGGCATCTTTAATATCTTCATGACCATGGATTTTAAATAGATCTTAGTCTTTTATTTAATCCTTTTCATGGTAACCCTTGAGTTCCATAATCCACCTTCAATCTCTTCCAAGAATGGTATCTTAAGCTAGACTCGTAGGTATACCACGTATAAAACCAAGTCAGCCATACGCGAAGATTACATTTTAAAACCACCACTCCTTTGCCTTGCTTAAAATGTTGCCTCCATAAGCTACAATAACGTATTTTAAAATCCTTAGTTCTTTGCGATAATTGACCATTAAAGATCACCACTCTGTCGTAGTAACCCTTGAAGGTTCCACTTGAAATCCACCTTCAATCTCTTTTAAGAACGATGTCTTAAGCTAGACTACATAGTATGCATATAAAGCAAGTCCTTCATACCTACCATTGTTCCAAACCACCACTCACTGCCTTGCTTAAAATGTTGCCTCCATAAGCACAATAGCATGTTTTAAAATCATGGTTGCCAGTGATTGACCATTAAGGTCACCACTTTCATCATGAAGATACAATGGGATTTTTGTCTTCAAACTCAAGGCATTATGGAAGATAACATTGTGAATTGTTTGTTATGTATGATTTAATTTTCTTGCACATTTACTACTTTGCTAACTTCCTTTAAGACTGGGTATTGCACCCTCAGCTGCAATCTCAAACAGCTCACTCACTATCACTTGAAGATTCCTTTCATGAGCATCTTTCTATAGAATCAAACTATGCCCTATAAAATTTTGCCCTGCCCCTTTCGGGGGCTCATTGTTTCATGGTATTGTAGCTCTTAAGATCCTTCTTCAACCTTATTATTTTCACTTCCCTGATCCACGGGTATTATTCACTATTCTCCATCTTTGAGGTAGTCTCAAAACCTTTGGTCAAACATACGATCCACTCCATTATACAATATTAATGGCTAAGAAGAAACATTGAACCTATGATTACCACTATAACTTCATTTGGATAGTCATTCCTTGATTGCATTTTCCTTGTCTAACACTACCAAAAGCATTTGAAAAACCCTTAAGGTAAGCAAGGGGGTAAAGAAACTCACTGTTAAAATCTCCACTTTATTATGTAAAGTTTGAGCTTTATTATCTTGTCACTGCTTAGCCTATTTTTGACTATCACATCTCAAGTGACTGTCATTCTTCTTATCATAGATTGCATTTACAAATGTCACTAAGCTACATAGTGTGCTTGTTATTGGCTACAATCTTTAGATTGCACGATTTTGTTATTACCTATAATGTCTCAATCTTTCTGGTATTGTAACCTCACTAATCCACTATAGTTATTGTTTATGTTTCGATAGAGGCCTAGGGTTTGTACCCTAATCATGCTCTTACCAATGCTTCTGTTGGTTTGTATTAAGGCTCTCTCAATGTTGAGGGCCCTAGGGATAACCTTGTCATAAGAAGTGACACATTGCATCTTTAACTAAAAGAATAAATCCATATTGACATTAGCAATGATGATTCCGACTTGTTGCTCCTTAGGAATGGGTCACTTGCTCTTACTAGCTCGCTACCTCCATTGTTGTAGGAATTTTGTGATCAAGTTCAATATTCTAATTTTAGGAGTCAATAGGTTAGAATCACATAGTAAAATCAGAAATTTAATAAGTTTGGAATTAGCATTGTAAAGAAGTGTTTTTGGGGTCACATTAACCCGGGCTATCTTCCTCTTTTAGAGGGGTGAGTTGCATGCCAAATTTTTTTGGTGTAAAATATTGGAATTATTAGATTATGTTACTGTCTATGAATAAAAATTATTGGAGTGTGAGTTTGATATTTTTTGAAGATCTAAATAGTCAAGCTTGGTAAAGAAAAATCATGTCAGATAATATTAGTCCAGAACAAAATGAAGAGACACTTGATAGATTGTAGGCTAGATTGAAAAGAAAGGGTGATGGGAAATGTTATTGTCCTTGCAATAATTGCAAGGGCTTAAAGACAAGACAACTTTTAATCACAACAAGTGAAACATTGCTTAAGGTAGCGTAGTCACGTTGAAGAAATTGTAGAATCCATTGAAATAGGATTTTCATTATATATGTTTATATTGATTGAATTTATGAAATATTTATATTGTTTTAACATTTTATATATATATATATATAATCACTTGATCATGATCATGGTTTATTTGTGTCTATCATTATTATAAAGGTGGGGCACCCTAGGGTAGATGATATGGATTATCATGGCTTGGAGAATGTGATTTTGCAAGTGGATAAACATGGAGCTGTGAATATCAAAGATGAAGTTAATGATCCTATGGAAGAAGATGATCATGCGCCAGAAAACATAGTTGAAGATGATGGTACAAATACATTGATCCATGCCACATTTAATGGAAAAGCTGATCATGATGATCAAGATGACTTTGATGATGTTCATGATTTACCTGTACTTGACAAGGCATACAAGCCCCTTTATGAAGGCTCTGAAACAACTCTTCTCTTTGCTGTATTGTTGTTGTTGAATTTGAAGGTTATGAATGGTTTATCAAACATATCAATCTCATGGATGTTAAGGTATGTCATATATGTCATCTTTTTTCATCTATTTTAATTTTTGTTAGTTCATCACTAGTAAATAAAGAATGAAATATGTACCATTAATATTCTTTATATGAAAAAAAAAATTGTTGTAGATTGATTGGTAAATTTTTGTTACCACCATCAAATATTTTACCTCGCTCATACCGAGATTTATGTGCCATTATGAAAGATATCGAAATAGAGTACCAAGCAATAGATGCATGTCCCAATAATCATATTATATATCATAAACAACAGAAATTTGCAACATAATGCTCATAATGTCATATCAGTAGATATCGAACATATCAACTAATAAAAAAGGTGTCTCGCAAGGTTCTTCATTATATTCCCCTTATTCCACATATGCAACGATTATTTAGGTGCTAAAGCTTAGCGCAATTGATGGATTACCATGCAGAATAGAAGTAGAAATGACATTCTTAGAAGATATGCTGCGGATAGTTACATTTAGGAAACTTATGGAGGAAAATGGCCACACTTTAAAGAGAACCTAGTAATCACATACGAGGCTTTCATTGGGAGGCCCGGATGGTGTCGAGGAAATCCATTTTGGAGCTAAGATCCTAATATTTTCGGTGTGGCCTATTTTTTACATTTATCAACAATACTTCCTCCATGGATGTCAATAAAGAGGGAGCGCATAATGTTGTCAATGATTGTTCCAGGTATTTGTTTACATCAATTTTTTTTAACGTAGTAGCATCTCATTTGTCTTATTTGTTGCATAATGACTTATAATTTTTTTATTCAATAGTCATGTACATTAATTTATATATATTGCAGTAAAATGGTTATAATAATTATGTAATGTTTATGTTCATTCAACTAGGTAAGTACCAAGTTAAAGATATGAATGTATATATCGAACCTCTTATCGACGAGTTACTAAAGTTATGGAATGGCGTCACTATGTATGACGTCTCATACCAATAGGACAAAGACAATTTCAATTCCATGCAATGCTTGTATGGACAATTTATGATGCCCTAGGGCTAACACATTTTTGTAGTACGTTATATCATTCGACTGCACTTTAACAATATTTAATTTGATGAAATAGATATCATGAATGTTTTTAAAATAATCTATTCATTATATATAATTATAAAAATTGACACATTTAATCCAATTATATATCATCTTGCAAGTCTTCAAACAAAGGAAAAATTTGCATGTCCAATTTGTGGTCCAAAGATGAAGTCTCGTTGTTCAACAAGTTTAGAAAAGCAAGTGTTTGATGAGTATAGGCACTTCATAGAAATCATAAGTATCAAACTACTGAAAACATCTTTTCAATGGGAAAGAGGAGACTATATCAAAACCGTAAAGAATGTCACCTCGCCTATGGAAGTTGGAATATAATAGAATTAATTGTCAAGGTTATATATTGGATCAAATTGTTTATCTATCATATATGATATATTTTGAATTTATATTTTTATATTGTGTTGTGTTTACTCATATTGTAATTGACAATGATTGTCGTTGTTAATTTGTTTAACTTATATGCTTCATGAAGGTCGTCAAGGCATTAATGGCCGGCTTCCACATGGACTGAAAAGTTATCCTAGACAGTTTAGTACGTTGCCTTACTATGAACAACTACAAATTGTGCATTTGTTTTATACAATGCATATCGGAAAGAATATAACAGAAATATTATGAAAAATATTGGATGGAAGGCATGACAAAGAAAAAATGGTCAAAATTTGTAGTGACATTTAGGAAGCCAATCATGCAATGAAAAATGTCATTCAATTAAATAGTGATGGAGACCAAATTAATATAAGTGCCCTTCCTTGGTTATTAATAGATTAACAAAACAATGCTATAAAAGAAGTTATACAAAAAATTTGATTTCTCATAGGATTTGCTGCGAACATAAACAATATAATAACAAAGAAATGTGAATTTGGGTCAGGGATGAAAACGCATGATTGACATACCTTCATTAAGGTAATTATTCTGGTATATTATATACACTTGTATAATGCATATACTTTTCAGTGTATTGTGTTTACTACTTTTGGAAAAATAATGAAAATATCATTTTATCATTGTTGCGGTACGTTCTTCTCTATCTCTCCTAGACAACTTTGGAAACAATGTCAAACAAGTTATATATGATCTTGGAAAATACATGAGGTAAGTAGCAAGATTTGTTCAATTTTCTGTATACATCTTATAATTGCCATTTGTTTTAATACTTGTTATATAATATACTATATATTTTTGTTAAATATCATTAATATATTTGCGCCTTGAATCACTTGTAGATGGCTATCATCTAAAGAAATCCATAAAGAAGATATAAATTATTGGAAGAGAAAAATTCCTCGTCTAATGTGTGAAATGAAAAAGTGTCTATCTTCAATATTTTTCAATGCATAAGAACACTACCTCATACACCAAGTTGAGGAGATTGAATTGTGTGGACCTGTACACACAAGGTCAATGTGGATGGTTGAGAGGCACTTGAAATTTTTGAAGGCTTTGGTTAGACAAAGAGCACATCCTGAGGGTTCTATGGTGGATGGATATATGGTATACCAGACCATGGTGTATATTAGTGAATATCTTCCTAAGTTTGCAGCAAAGATCCATGTAGATCGCATTTGGGATCCCAACTCTATTAACAAATTCGAAGGGGAGTACCTGTTGGGGAAAGGTAGATTGAGGAAAGTGAGGTAATTATAAGATGGTCATGGAGATTAATTGGAATGCATTTTACATATGGTTTTTATGTATATTGTACTTATTTAGTTTTTAATCTTTAATATACATCAATTATAAATTAGATCGTATCTTGTGGTATTTAACTAATTATACGTCGTTTGTGAATTTAATTTATTTTGGTACATTTGGTCGAGAGTGGGATGCACTACATTTTTACATCGCCAACAATCTTGATTGGATGATGGTATGGATTGAATGATGCCGATCTGTCATGCATTAACATGGGAAGGTGTGGCTTCATTGGTTAAAAGAAGCTCATCGTAATGGAGATTTCAATGTTACACAAAGGGAAATTGATTTAGAAGCATATGGTTTAAGAGATAAAAGGTACGTATAAATATATTAATCACCCATATTATTTAATTATTTTTAATTATATTGATGTATATATATCTTGAGATTGTTTTCTTTGCATACATTCGGCCAAAATAAATATGTTTATCAACTGACGATATTGCAATAATTTTTACATGTTTGACATATTGCAGGTGAAACACCATAAGGCTATGTGGTGCAATGGTCATAAATTTTGAATCAAAATGTTGGATGACATGAAGAAAACTTGTGATTCTAGTATAACTACAGTATTTTCGGTGACTAATGTTTCATCTAGAAGCCACATACATCTAGAAGTCTTAGAAAATTGATACTATGGGATTTTTGATGATATACTTGAGTGTGACTTTAAGTCCTTCAGATTAATTTTGTTCGTCGTCCTATAGTACATGCTACGATTGAATGAAAATGATCTTGAGAGAACTGCTATTGAACATGATAATGGAGTTACCATGGTTAATACAAGGTTGATCGAGCGAATGGAAATGCGATCTATGCGTTCTTTCCAAGCCAATGTGAGCAGGTATTTACTCAGAGGTTCCAGATAAATTGGGTTGGTCATTTGTTGTTAGAAATGATCCAAGAGGAAGGCTGGTAAAGTATAATGTGGTGGAAGAAGAAGATACAAAAGAACTAGAAGATGACGTAGATGATGATCAGTATCAATAGTTAGTTGATGATGTCCCTAACTAAGATTTCAAAGAGGAGGAACTAGATGATGATGTAGGTGTTAATGTTCATGAAGATGACATCCATGTGGATGATGACATTATTGAAACCGATATCGATGACGCATGATGATGATATGACCAATCCTTACAATGTTGAATCCGCATCGATGATACGATAAAGAGTTGACGAAGAAGAAGATTAATGATATTGAAATGTATAAGTTATGCGATTATATTATCTATTTGATATTAATTTCTTGATAGAATTATATTTGACTTATGTGGTTACATAATTAATTCATGATGTTTTTAATTTTTATGCCATTACATAATTAATTTAATGATGTACTTTTTAATGTTTGAAAGGTCAAAAAATTAAAACATTTCAATAGTGATGTTAACAACCTTAAAATTAGTGTGTTTTATGTTTCATGTGATCATAAAAGATTAAAAAGTTATTTGTAGAGGTGGTTGTTCAATGGTTGACATGTATGTTGGTTCTTTTTACAATGTAAGTTCTAGGATTGTCTTCTAATATACCTATGGAATTGCCAATTCCAATCGAAGGCAGCTCGAAGGACCTAGACCAATTGATGAGGACTTTAAAAGCCTTGTGTTAGCTCTCAAAAATGTAGGTAAGAATACCTCAAGAGTTTTCCAATCTCTTAGAACATTTTAGGGTAACAAACAAAGCCAAATGCTTTAAGCTTTCTACTCTTTAGGTGCTGCTAGACCTAGGCGGGTGTACCTATGTGAATTAGGCAAACTTGACTTTTGATCTTCTCTCTTGTAGTGATTTGTCCATGATGGCAAATGGAAGTGGACAAATGAAATCAAATTTGGTATAGATCGTATAGAAATATTCAAAACTAAATCCTAATATGCTCAGTTAACAGATGTAAAGAAAAATGAATGAATCTTAATGATGAAAATGCAAAGACTAGTGCCTTATTGGGTATGCGGAGTCAAGAGAAATATGAAACAAGTACTTTATTCTGGTAGACATTCAAGTTGTTTAGCATTTGATTTAGTTTATAACTTGCATAAACATGCAAGGTTATGATTATTGAGTTCTTCTTAGTGATCCAATTAACATTCTCTAATTACTACGATCAATTTAAAGGGTTTAATCTTTACTGGAAAGAACCAATCAATTGACCATATAGATGCAGCAAATGTGCACTGACAAACCGAATGTAAACTTGTTACACCATATTGGAGACAACTTTAATAATACTTTCAACAAACACCATAAACAACTGATACCAGAAACAACTGCACCATAATATTAGATTTCAATTGATATCTCCATGATTCGAAACATGCAACATAGTCTAATATTGGAAAAACATTGTATTACACTCTATATTTTCTATCCTCTAACCTATTCTACTTAACGCTCCTTCATTTTGTTTTCAAAACGGATATTTATACATTGAGAATACGAAAGGACGTGTCCTTTCAAAAATCAAAATGTCACATGTTTACAAAACAAAAGATTAGAGGATAATTAATCTCTATTAAGCCACAAGTGAGTTTTAGCAAGATGATCCAAATAATCCCAGTGCTCGTATGTATCCGCATTTCCAACCACATTCTAGATCGTGATTTCCATCTTTGTCATCTTCTCATTCTGCTCACTCACTTCTTCTAACGTTGTATTCTCCGTAGAAGCTATCCTCATGACTTCATTTAACAATGATTCACTTTCATTCTTCCATCTGGTAGCTTCTTTCAGTTCCCCTTTGTCATCAGAGAATGCAATCAATATTTTCTTGGAATCATTTATCAAACCCTGATCGTTCCCTTGCAACTCATTGTAGAAGTTTCGATGTCGATTTATAATATGATTCGCAACTTCAATTGCTGCACTGTTAGAAGAATCTCTTTGATCTATCTCATGAAACTTCTCCATAATCCGTCCATCCATCCTTTCATGCTCCTTTAATGCAACAAGAGTATGTGAATGTTTTCCCCAAAGTTTATTCAACCAAGGTGTTAAACTATCCTACCTTTTCTTGATTATTGCAATAATTGCATCATGCTTTCCTTGGGAATAAGCAATTGATCCAACCCAATGATCCTTTGTCTGAGAGCTTTCTCCTTGAGTGGGCATCCTGGGTGTCTTCATTGTAACACCAACTAAATCCTTTAGTCTGTCATTTTCTCTCAACATTCTTTCATTATTTTCTTTGTACATCTCCCTTTCCTTTATCAACATCTGAATTTGGGCCTTGTTTAGCTTTGCAATATTCACTCCAATTTCTGCAGTAGCCATAGGATCAGCTTCCCCAACCTTTAGGTTCATGACATGGCCAAATTCCTTTTCAGTGTCAATGACCACTGATTTCCTGTGGGGTGGGTATAAGGCCCAGATCATCAGTGGCCCTTCATCATTATTGTATTTTGATCCAGCATACACATCTATTACACTTTCTTTGTCAAGCTTATGTGTAGCATTGTTGTCCCTCAAGAAACTATCAAAAACAAGGGATAAATTGAGATCTAGCCCGGGAAAGATCATGACACCAGCATCTTGCAACATTTTCCTCTCCTTTTCAGGGGTCATATTTGTCATTTCATCATCCACACATTTCCTCAATTCGTTCAACAATTGTTCTTCATTTTCTGTAGTGACATCATCAACCTTTTCTCTTGTTTCCTCCCCCTTCTGTTTATACAAAAATGCTTTGAATTCTAGGGAGTTTATGAACTCATCATCTAAAAAAAATGATCTATACTCATTATGCATTGCATCTACATCACCACTCTCAACACTCAGCTCTCTAGTTGGGCAAACATACTGCTAAGTTCTCAACCTAGATACCTTTTTTGGTTGGCTTTGTGGCACATTATCTTGTGGTGTCTCTTCCCCTAAAGAAAATTGCTCTGCATCATGCAACCCTTGGATATATCTTTCAACCACCATCTCAGCTTCATCTTCCTCCAGATTCTGGATCATATCATCAAAGGGATAGGGCACATGTTGATACTTTCCAAAGTGTATCTTCTCTTTGGCAGAATTGATATATCCTTCTGGGTCAAAGCTCTTCCTTGGTGATCCTCTCTTCATGTTGTACTGAAGCAGTTTGTCAAGGATCAAATTGTATCCTTCCTTGGCCAACACAGTGAAATCAGCAAAGCACAATGAGCCAGGCATAAAAGCTTGCTTCCCAAAAGAACTAAAATTCATTACACTGCAATAATCCATCTACCTGACAATCTCCAGATATGCAATCCTATTTGGAACTATCTTTGGCAAAATGAAAGGGGCCTCTTCAAACCCATAGACTCTGATCATTGTAGCTCCCTCCAAACAATACCAATCTCCCCAGTTATGATCAATTGGCCCATTGAAATCTTTTGGCCAAAGAAATCTCTTAATCTCATTTGATAATGAATAATTACAGGGATATTTATACAATCTGTACAATTTTTTCACAAAATATTCTTCAAAATGAATGAAACTAGCATTAACAAACCTGATATCCCAAATAGCAGTCCACAATTGAACAGGTAATGCTTCACCATCTTTACCAAGCTGAGAAATTCTCATTTCTGGAGGCCATACTCCCAACTCCTGTCCAAAATATAGTACCAGGTGCATCAACAATGAATAATGCCTGAGATAAAAAGTAGATGATCCACCTTTTATAGCCATCAGTCCTGAATCAAGCCCCCTAGAAATGTATGAAGCATAGTCAAATGGCCGAGAATTATGATACTGGATATCTACTGTGATAATCATGGGCACAATTGACATATACTCTGGGGCATCCATTCCCAATACCTGACACACTGAAAAATAGGTGTATTTCATATACGGTTCAAACAAGTCCACATGATAAGGGGGGCCCTCACTATCCTGCAAAGGATCTAGCTTGTTGCCTTGTTTAACTCTATGAATTGGCAACCTCCAACCCTTATAGATTGTATCCATTCTCGAGAATTCCTTCTCCAATTCCTCATGTATGATCTCCTCATTGCAAAACCCTTCTAAATTGAAAACTTGCCCAGTTGCCTCTTTTGACAGATATATTTGTGGCTTTCCAGATGGGTCACATATAGCTTTATGCTTTGGGTTATAGTTATCAGCCAACAATTTTACCAATTCAGCATTCACAAACACGTTAGGGCACACCAGTTTTCCCAAATTTAGCTTCCATGGGTTGCAAACTAGTTGAAAATGACTTCTTCTATGATAATGGAAATTGAACAATTCGTACCCCCTTATGGTAGTCCAGGCATCTCCTATAAATTTTCATTTGTCATCTAGTTTATCAATCTCTGCCCTAAGTTGTGCAGACCTTCTAGCTCTAGGCCCTGAACCAGGCAACTGATCAATGAGATCTTGGTTTACTCTTCATTCAATGCCCTCATGTTCTGTATCAATTTTATGTTTCTTCCCTTTCGATTGACTACTTTCACCCTATTTTCTACTTTTGACTTTTCCAGAACCAGGGGACTCCATTCTTCAAGATTTCAGAAGTTAAAACTTAGAAGGCTAAGATGCAGTCACTTACAGTGTATTGCTCAAGCTCCTTAGGCTGGAAGATGTCTTGGTTCTCTGTTTGCACTGCTGACTCTTCTGCAATCAATTCAACACAAATGTGTTTGATTACACTTACCCTGTTATATCCCGTCGGGCCATTAATATGTCAGTTGAAGCACGAATGAAGTGTTATTTGAAACTTGCATTGTCGCATCAAATGTCTTGTCGGTGAGAGATTTTCAAATTTGGGGCAAAATCTTTTTTACAATGTTCATTAGATCTTTTGCTGAAACATCTTGTAGTCACACCGAAGGCCAATGTCTCATCGACAATCATCCTTTAGTTCTTTGTGTTTCGCTATGACCTTTAGAGTCGAGGAGATGTCTCACAGACAATACTTTGTCTTGCTGAAATGTATTCTTTTGTCTCATGTCAGTCACTGTAACATTTTTTTGTCGGGGAGACATCCCATAGATATCCTATGTCTCATTGAAAAATATCCTTAAGTTTACTTCTTATCGCTGTGATAATATCATTCTCTTACCGATAAAAAAATCTTACTGATGAAATAAATTTCATCGGCAAGACTTACGAATCTTTGAAAAGACTCATACCGATGCCAAATGTCTCACCAAACCCGTTCCTCCAAATTACTTTATTTGGTGAGACTCTCCCCAAAGTATTCTTTCGGTGTAACCTTCAATTTTAGATGAAACTCACGCCAAAGACTTATTCTCACCGATGCAATTCTCTATCGGTGTGACATTTGAGTTGGCAAGACTACATAGCTTCTTCCCGATAGCTTTTTGACGAAACCCCCCTTGCGCCTTATTGGCAAGATCCAACACCTTTGGTAAGACATCATTCTAATAACCTTTTGTTTGGCTGACACATCATTCCCCACATTGGTCAGTGAGACATACTTGAGTTCGTTATGACTCATCCCGATAATAATTCTCTTGCCAATATGACTTTCCTATCGCTGAAACAATAGATGTGTCCTGCCGATAATCTGCAACAAGCATACATTAGTGAAAAATATAGGTTGGGGAGACCTTCACTCTGTCTTGCTGATATGGGTAATACAATGAAATATCAAAGACTAGATGAATTCAAATGAATCATATGAAAAAATACAAGCAAGATGCCATAAGGAGGGAAATTTACGCTTATGATGAGGACTCAATTTGGAAACTCATGAATGTAATTGACTGTGAAAATTTCAAAATTTTACAGTTCTAACACCTCATACACTTCAGGCTCTGCAAGACCCGAGAGGGTGATCCCTTAATGTGTTTACAACCTCTACACCATTATTATAAACAACATTAACAATAGTAGATGATCTCACTTAATAGCTCAACACGATAAGATAATATCAACTAGAATTGGTTGTTCATAGATAATATCAACTATCTGGAGCGTGAGATAACTAAACATAATCCATTATATAAGATAGTCAATGATTTGCAATTTGTAGCAAGCTCTAGGAAAAGACAAACAAATACTGAACTACACGAATAATTACAACTTAGATTAGTGCCATATATCCATTACAGGAGTCAAATTCATAAGCATCTAGAGGTTTATAACAGATTTAATACATCACATATAAGATCCTTGACAATATTGCATTACAATTTCATTTCTGTGCATTCTAACCTAGGACTACTTATCAAATCTTTATACAACACATATCCACCTACAATCTCATTCAAGCATTTTGATTAATTCCTTGAATTAAAGCTAAAATAGAATCATACACACCACAACAGTGAGATGGATAAAACAACCCCTAGTTATTTCATTGAAAGTTTAGATATGCATGTACAATGGAGACACATGAGCTCAAATTTTTATTTCAACTCAAATGCTAGTACTGTTATACAACATTAAATCTCTATGAACTCAAAACCTGTTACATAATGACTCAAAACCTAAATTGCATTTCTCTAAAACCATCGAACTTTACAATTCATTTTGCAACTTCACCTAGACTCAAAAAAAATTATCTAACTTGCTAACCCGTACTTCTGGCCTTGAAATCCTTCTTATAGAAAATGAAGGAGCAAACAAGCACTAGGCCATAAAGTACACCTGTTACCAGTCAATTGGAGCACTTGGTGATATTCCAAAATTTGTTACAACAGCCACCACCTTGAAAAATATTCTTGTTCAAAAATCGTTACAACAACAATCATCTTGGAGCATATTCTCATTCATCATGTCGGCGGAGGAAGGTTGATGCAATAACAAAAAACCACGTGAAACCCATGCCAAGAAAGTCATCCATACAAAACTGTAAATGTTGTAACCACAACATCTGATTTGCAACTTGTCAGTAGCCCACTCTTTTTACTCATCATCATTCAAATACTTAGCCACCCACCTTTGGTATTCTTCATTAGTTGGCTAGTCAAAATTAATCACCTCTTTTACCTTTGTACTATAAGGCAAATACTTTACTGCTACTTGATTAGCATCTCTTTCAAAAGATTCCAAAAATGAGCCGGTACCAATAATCTTATCCATACAATTTACCAACAAATCATCATCTGAGTCATCACAAATTATTTTAATTTGATTATTGATGACTTCACTTGCTTGATCCTGCCATTGTTGGAGTGTTCTAATTCCCCCTTCTCATCAGTTATATCAGGTAACAGTGTGTCACCCCAATAACTGAAGTTCTTTACCAATTCCCTAATCTTCCTACTTAGATCATCTGGTAAGGTCCAAAAACCTTGCAATGATTTAACTAATATATAAGTAGGCTTCAATGATTGGGGCCTGTTATTTACATCAAACCTTGAGGCTTTATTCATAACATCTAGATTATTTTCCCTAGGGATCCAATTTTGAATTATTGGAATCACTATCCCTTGATCCCTATCAATATTATGTATTGCTTCAAATAGCAAAGAATACAAAGAATTTATAGAGGGTAGTTTATTATCCACCTTTTCATTTAAATGCTCCAAAACAAGAGTAACAATTTCTCTTTTTTTTGAAAGAAAACCCTCCTCTTTTACCCTTAGTGATGTCTGTAATTGATCAATTTTCTCCATGAGCTGCCTCTTTGTTGGATCAATAGAGCACTTTGTTTCTTCATCAACTTGTTCTAGAGGAGGGGTAAGAGCAGGATTTTGAATGGGAGACCTTGGTGTAGAAACATTTGGAGAAGCAGGAGGCATTGAACCTACTGTGGGAGGTGATATGCTGGTTCCTAGAGCATTGGATGTTCCCCAGTATGTCTATACTTGAACCTTTCTACTTCAGTTTGCAACTCAACATTCTCTGTTGCATTTTACTATATTCTTCAATTAAAATGTTATATTTCTCCTAGCTCTTTCTTTCAGCCTCCTCCCTTTCAGCAGTCTTTTGGGCCAACTTGGCCACATTCACAGTTAAACTAGTGGCTTCGGTTGTTGTAGTCTCTAAAGCCCTCTTTATTATTAATCCTCCTTTGAAATTTGGATTAATATCAACAATGTCTGGCTTTCTTCCTTGTGGAGCCAATGCCCAAATTGCCAAGGTCTCATATTCTTCACTTAAAGGCGAGTTTTGTAATGCTGCCTTAACTACTTCTTTAGAATCCTAAAAGATTCTAGAATTATAATGGCATTGAAATCCACCATCTGTGATGTCCCATTCAGGAAAAAATAAAACACCAACCCGATTCTTTGTTGTCTTCCTTCTTCAGGAGTGATGTTTTTGAACTCTTCCATTAGTTCAACTTTCACTTCTTCATCATTCTCCCGATCTGACCTGGCCGTGCCTTAGTTCTCTCCTTGCATTTATTTTGATATTCCTCAAATTTCATCCTCCATGCCAATTGCAAGAATACATGAGTCTTTACAAATGCATTGTCATCTAAGAACTCCTTGCAAGCCTCCATTCTTGCATCCTGCGCACTCTTACCCTTCATATTCAAATCGGATAGAACCAATTCAGCTGACCTAGGAGGGGACGTCATACCAACCTGCATTTTTTGATTAGTAACAATAATATCATCTGTTAGATCCTCAGGTAGGTGATCAGTTCTTTGCCTCTTAGGGCTTGGCTTAGGTGGTGGTGAGGGGGGATTGCGCTCTGGTGAAGATTTTAATTCAATGATTTTGACAGCCCTAGGTACTTTGAATTTTGGGCCTGGTCATGAAGGCGCCTTCATTATTTTCTTCACTTTTCTGTCTACTTCCTCATCACTGCCAGTATCCCTTTTCCTCCTATAGATGGGCCGCCTTTATGTAGGTTGACATACTGACCTTCTTTCAATTGGCATATCACTTTGTCCTTGCATATCTAGACTTAGCCTTAAATTTATCTTTTTGGTTGTCAAGGTTTCCATTATCTCCTTGAAATTCTTTATTAAAAAATAAATTCTCTTGTGGTATGGAGTGTATTCCATCAATGGATCATACGTCAGATCCATTTCATGCACAATATCCAGTAGCTTATTATAAGCTATCCACTTTTCCTTGTTCAATTTATGTCTGTTTAAATCAAATTCATTCCTGATCAGGTCCTCAGGGAAATTGAACTCATGTGAAAATTTTCCACCTTTTAAATTCTTTGTCTGAAAAGAGCAAAAAAACTTGTAGGACCATGTTTTCGCCTTGGACCAAATCTCAAATGGTAATCAACAAAGAATTTGTCAAAATGTGTCTAACCTCCCTTTCAAAATGTAAAGTCAGACACTACTGTATAATTAGGGAATAATGTTCCCTTCCCCTTTCCAATTAGGTTATCTTCATGAATACACCCCATTTGCCACATAACTTCTGCAAACCCTAGTCTTGGTGGCACATTATATGGTAGTATGTGAGGGATTCCTTGAAATCCATATATTCTCAAGACAATGCTGACTGGATATGGGATAATGTTACCCCAGTTATGTAAAACTCTCAATTCTGGTTTCCTCTGCTTTGGCCTAAGGAAATCATGAACTTCCCGAGGGATCCTAGGTACATTTACCATCAATCTAGCCCTCAATCTTACATCAAAACAATTATCAAATTGCACATAACTAGTGCTTTCCTTATTACAGGACAAATCTGTAGCCCATATCTATATTAGAAATCTTTCTTCATTAACTGATTGTCTTAAGTTCATCTTCTTAGCAAAGAAATCAACATTCATAAACAAGAACATATGCATCAACATGGAATACCAAAAGAATTGAGTACTAGTATCACCATTCTACAACTTTGATAGTTCTTCATCTATCATCTCCACCAAAAAAGAAGCAAAGTCATATGTTACAGAGAAGTTAGGCTGTTGTATTTGCACTCCCACGAATATGTATGCAATCGACATTACTGCACTAGGGCTGAAACCCAAAATCTGACATAATTAATAGAAAGTAGCCAGGAAAGACTTTCCAAAACAATTCAATCTGAAGGGTTCCTGGTCACTAGGGCTGATGTGAAATTGTGAACCCCCTGCCTTAACCAGATGAGGTGGAAGCAGCTTAACCCTAAAAAGAGATTTCAATTTTGTATACTCTTGCTTCATTTCTTCAAGATTAATAGGAACCAAGTCATCACTTGGCTCACTCAAATCAAAAGCTTATTGGATAACATCTCTTTTAATTTCTAATAGAACCCTTCCATCATTATCTCTAATTACCCATGTGATAGGGTCATATCTTTTGGCCAGTGCTCTAAGTAAGTCCACATCAGGGAACACATTTGGAACAACTAGCTTTCCCATGTCGTACATCCATCCATTTGAAAAATGATGAGGCAAATTCCTCTGTCCATACCATAATCTAAGAATTTCTAAGCCTATGATTGGAACTCTAGCATCAACAATATTGGAATTATTACACACCAACCCCTCCCCTAGGATTTTCCCTCACATCAACACCAAACCTTTCCTTCTCTCATTTGTTGATAATGGAAATTGATATAGGAAATCACCGTACAAGTTTCTGTTCAAATACTCAATGTGGCTAGAGTGTTGCTTTGTTGGCACCATTTTAGATAAACTAGGGCCTCACTACAATGTTACACTTCAAGTGGCTATGACTAAGCAGAGATAGGAAATTATAGAGTAAAAATACCGCAATTCCTCACAATTTATGATTAAACAATAGCCCTAACAAAATATTGTAATGAACTCAGTGACAAGCATAGTAGACCCCCCCTTTCCCAAATTTAGGTGCAGAATGACTAGGAAATAGAGAAAATTAACTCACGACTTTTTTCGCACAAACTCCAATTTCTGGTTGCAGCTACTCACAATTTCACCTTTGGCTCTAAAACTATTTTCACGAACTACTTGGATGCTTTTTGATACAAATGAGACAAGTAAATTGATTTTATGTCAATCAAATCCTTCCAGTAGATGTCTCATCCGCCATTAAAGCCCACTCGCGGGCTGCACGAAGGGCTCCAACCATAATTTGATAGATATTTAAATTTGAGTCGTTGATCCTTCAATTTGATCGATTCATCGACGACCATCTTCAAAACAGGATGACATAATTTCCAACACGGCAATAAAGGGGCCCACTATGTCATACACCGTGAAGGAATGCCACGTGGCGGTTGCTCGCAATATCACAATCCTTTGATTTACCATCACGAGATGGTAGGCACCATCGATCTTTTTACCATAAATCTTGCTCCTTCAAAAATGGTCACTATCCTTTTCCTTTAACTGTCGAGAAAATTTTCCCTTAAAATCATAATATCTGCGTTGAAATAAAACACGTGCATCTTACAAGCACATTAGTAATCTTCCCCGTAATACATTTAAAACTGGCAAACACTTTCTTCACTCCTTAGGCTTCATTAGATGAGACATGTGGCAGGCACCCACAACATCGCAATCCCAAAATTCCTAAATGCGGGATGGTGGGCACCATTAATCTTGAAGAGACAGCTCATCAATGGTCACAAAAATTTCATCATTTAGGAAGGGCACGTGGCACCCGCCCGTGATATCATGATCCCTGTAATCCCTGATCGTGGGATAGCAGGTGTTGTTGATCTCATTCCTTTAACATAGTCACCAACCATGTTAACCTTCGAGCAACTTTTCTAGCAAGATTATAACATATCCATCGATTTAGAATATGTGCATCTAGAAAACACTTTAGTAATCGGCCCCTTAATACATTTAAAGCTGGCTAGAGTTAGGGTTGCAATAATAAAATTTTCCATAATGATATGGAAAGGCATTCAATTAGATTCATATACAAATGCACAAATAAGAATTGGTAATTAATAATTCTCTAGATCTAAAGTTATAACAACAAATACAATCCTTAGCTTAATCATTTGTTCTTTGTTGGGGTTGGGATAAGAATTTAACAGGGCCAACCGAGACTTAGGAAATAAAACCTTGCGGAGGAAATAAAGTATTAAAATCAAAGTTGGGTTTTAATTTTAATCCGATGATGTAAGCCTAAGCCATTAATTCCAGTGGTCATGTCACTGATGGCTTGGCCAAATCCTTTCATTAAATACTAACCGTGCAATGTGTAGGTTTTCTAGATTCAAAGATATGGGAGAAGATCTCGATCATACCTTGCCAACTCGCAGACCTAAGGTGTCGCCCTGTTATTTAGCGTGAGGTCAGCAAAAGGCCGATGTATGTCCTATATGGAATGTGGGGCCCAATCTCCACTATTGAGATCATAACCTGTGGTTTTAAATCAACAACCAAGATCAAAAGCTAATGTAAATCTTTGTTGTTCCCTGCTAGCTCGCAGGAGGAAGATGAAGGTTGGTGAAGCATTAATGAATTATTCCTTGCTTGTGTAGTCATGTCGATCTCAATCTATGTGAAGATGTTGTTGTTGGAAATCATGAAGGGTGATCTTTGGATTCTCATCCAACTCTAGTTAAACGGTGACAGTACATACGCCGCCAAATTGCCATGTTTGCACATGCATATTTACTAAGCATTGATGAAGGATGACATTACCTCGCACAATAAATACAAGAGGAATTAACTGCTAATAGTGTCATTCTTGTAACAGTTAGAGCGCTTTGTGGGCTGAATCTAATCAAGTTTGAGTGCTTGTCTGAGAAGAGAAAATGAGTAAGTCAGTAAGGAGGTTTGTTCGTTTGAGCTCACAAAAGCTCGGTCCTGCTATTTAGGAAGGTGCTTTGGTTGAGTAGCAACATCCTGGAATTGCAACCTTCTACTACTTTGGTTGCAGTAGAAGGTTGGAATTCCAGGACATTTCTGCTCAACTGGTAGATGATAAAGGAAAGTAGTCGGTGTGCTCTAGATGTGGCCAATACTCACCCATTGACCTTACGAGCAACACTTCTGATGATGTAACTGAGACTGACTCAGACTACTATCGGTATTTAAGTCGCTTCAATCACAGTCCGCCCTCTGATGAGGAAATGATATATGTGGGCACATCAATTGTTAAAACCCCAAGTGGACGGACTAGAACCGTATTGGGCAAGGACAAGAAAGAAGAGGAGGTTGAGGGTCTACCGTATTGGGCAACAACTAGAAGCGGGCATGTATACTAGGGTCTAAGTGTTGGTAAGGGTAGGGTGGCAAGTAAATAAGAAGTTGTTGTGGTGCATTTGTGGCAATTTGGTTGCCTAGTTTTTTTGTGTGGATAGCGACAAGGGGATTTTGATGACAATTTTTGTTCCCTATTCTTTTACGCTACCCTAGTTCATGCACTATATATGTTTTGCAGATTCAACGTGTGGGAAGTTTTGTAATGAAATTCAAATGCAATGGAGATTTTTTTCAAATGAAAATTTGTGGTGAAATTACATTTGAGCCTGAAGCTTGTTGCTCTCTTGTCATATAAAAGGGAATTCAAGGCTCATTTGTAGGGAGAGAACCGATGAAAGCTCTAGCTAGGTTTTGAGTTGAATATATTGGTAGAAAGATATATGTGCTCTGATGAGGAAGTGATATCTATGGTGCCATTGGCTGTTAAAACCCCAAGCGGACGGAATAAAATAGATAGCCTATTTTGAGTTTTGGATGAATATATGCAAATTATCTTAAATTGTATGCAGATATGACTTATAAGCATGAATAAACATATAATTCTAATATATTTTCTCTCCTTATGTGGATTTGAGTGAATTTTGAATGAAATGTTAATGAAGTTGTCATTCTTCTTTGAGAACGTTCAATTGTGTGTCTATGTTTTTGCTTTGATTCAAGAAAATCAATTAAATGCTTAAATGGAGTCATAAGTTTACAATTATTTACAAAGGATTTGATAAGTAGTAATATATCAGAGAATTGAGCTCCATAATGCAAGGTATTATATGAGTAGTCTATTCTATTAAATTATTGGGTCATTTTTGCTAACAATAAATGGGTAACTAAATATTTAACTGATGAAGAATAAAAGAATAATATGTAAATGGGTCACTCACTCACTCTCTCTATCTCTCTCCCCTTAACCCTAAACCCTTAACCCTTAAACTCTAAACCCTTAATATTAGGTGTGAATTAAAAACATTATAAAAGTATAAATTTTTGGGGTTCTATTAGGAATTGAATGATAAATGACGATGAATGGCAAAATCTAAGGAACTTTAATATTTTCAACTAAAACGTTAAGAGTTCAATTAGGATGAGTGTTCACTTAGGGTTAGGTTTAGGGTTCAATTAATGTTCAATTTGGGTTAGGATTGAGGATGAGATTGGGGTTTAATTAAGGTTATGAATTCAATAAGAGTTCAAATAGGGTCAAGGTTAAGATTAGGGTTGGGGTTAAGGTTCAATTAGAATAAGAATTAGTGTTAGGGTTAGGATTAGAGTTCAACTACAGTTCAAAGTTAGGGTTATGGTACAATTAGGACTATTGTTCAATAAGTGTTCCCTTAGGTTTATGATTAGAGTTATGAATCTACAATTAGGGTTCAATTAGGGTTATGATTAGAGTTATGAATCTACAATTAGGGTTTAATTAATGTTCACTTAGGGTTTCTTTCTTAGGAAAAGTTTATTGTATGGTAAGTGTATTTTATAAAATTAATATGTCAAGAATTAGTTGTAGATAATAATACATGTGATTTTTCATATGGTATTAAATTGTAGATTAAAATTGATAATAGATTGCCTTCCTTCTTTTGCATTGTAAGGTAACATAATATATGGCCTTAAAATCCTATTCATATTTTGAGCTTTTCTAAACTATACAACACGACATACATCCAACAAAAAAATTTGTTATGCATTTTTTCTAGGCACAAATCCTTAGAATTCTTAATGTGTTACTTAGGTTAATTGTTTATTGCAATAAATAAATACACACTTATATATATATATATATATATATATATATATATATATATATATATTATGGATTTGAGGGAAAATATTAAAATATTTATATATATAGAAAAATTTAAATGCAAGGGATCTCAAGTACATACCTTTTCTTTTGTTAATGTTGATGAAGATACAAATGTTGATGACATTTGATGACAAGATGAATACCTTTGCTCTATGTGGCACTTGAAATTTTCTACAAAACTATAACTAACTCTACATCAAATTTGTGACTTTGGACCTATTTTGCATCAATAAATATGAGCTTTGACACATGCCTCCTAATCTAGCATACAATATGTACTTAAATGCTCAAAATAGTTGGGAGTAGTGTTAAGATTGGTGGATCTTTGGGAAGGTACAATGCTTCACCTTTGTATCTCTCTGTATAGATAGAGGTAGAGATGTAGAATGAGAGAGGCAAAGGGATAAAAATAGATAGAGATGTAGAGAGAGATAGAGGGAGAAATAAATATATAGAGAGATAGGGAGATAGAGGGGGGGATATATATATATATATAGAGAGAGAGATATGGCAAGATAGAGATATAAGGAGATATAGAGAGAGGGGAGAGAGAGAGATAAGTAGAGAAAGATATTAATATTTTATTTTTTGAAAAATATGTAATTTTTTAACCATTTTCCTATATATTTAGTATCAAGATTTTTATATCTTTTAAAAATTCAATAAATAATACAAATAAAATATAGTTAATAATTTAATTAACTAGCATACCTATATTAATTAATAATATATGTAAAACATACCGAGAGTTATCTTTATCAAGATGCCTATTGACTTGAAAAAATGCTTACATTTTCATGAAAATGAATTTGGAAAGCAATCAATTTGATTTAATTATTGTTTGTGTCATTGTTTATCTCAATTCCCATATATAAGGGTACACATTGAAATTTGAAATCATACCAACTTGTCTATAACAACAATCAACCAAGAACAATAAATTTAAAAGCAAAAATGTTCATCAATCATTAGATTTAGTATTGATAGCATCAAAGAAGTATATCATGACAAAATGGCATTAACTAACTTAGATATATTTGTTGAAAATGACCTTTTGTATAATGTGTGAAAACTTAACATCATCTTGTTTTTCATGCTTCAAAATGTTCAATTCTTTTGTTGTTACACCCATAATTTCTTTTGCCACTTCTTCAAAAGTTGTAATCCAAGTGAATGAAGTATGATCTTCCACTTTGCATTGAAGTATATATTTATAATCACATTTAGGAAAAGTTTTATCACATCTTCCACAATACCACTGACCATTTTCATCTTATATTTTATTCTCTAAATTCATTATAGAAACAATGTATGAGAATTTATTCTATTGATTTTGAGGGTGAAAGTGTGGCTACATAGGGTTTCTATACATAGTATTTGTAGGAGAATGGTATCTCTATTTTGAATTATTCTAAACCTTGTTTCTATGTAGTAGTTTTAAATTCATTTTGTTGTTATACTCTATAATTAATAGTTTATATATTGTACTCTCTCTATACATGATTTTTAGCAAGATTGGGGACACTAATAGAACCTTCATTTATTTTTTTAAAAAGACTAAGAAATGTATGAAAATTTGACAACATGAAAACCATGAAAATAAAAGTGAAAATAAAAATTTAACATAGTAAAATGGCCAATCATGTGCCAAAAATGAAAAGAACCATTTGTTGTTACTCTAATATTTCAACCACATACTAAATTACCAAGTGCATTTTATAAATGTATCATGCAAGGAGCACAATATTGGGAATCAATGTGAATGATTCTCATCAAGAAATTAGACAAGCTTTGAGATTGAAGGACCCAAGCTCTTTGTAGGTTTTCAATGAAGATTTAATTAGCCACTAATAGGAACAATAAGAAAATAGATAAATGTGAAAATAAATCCTAATCTCTAAGAGTATTGTGCTAAGAATTACATACACATCTCATAAATTTCAATAGAGACATGAGACACATTTATAGAAATAAAGGAGAGAAATAGCTATTTAGATAGTTATTAATCTACAAAAGATTAGGACCTACGTACTTCAAGAGATTAATAAAAATAAGTTTTATTTATAATTTTTAAATTTGATAATTTTGAAATTATCATAGATGTAAAAGTAAAGATAAAATATTTTTCAACAAAACAAATAAAAATGACAAAAAAATAATGTGATTAATCAAGAATAACATGATATTGCAAAAAATATAATAAATAAAAGAATATGCATAATTGTACATAAGCCATCAAAAGTCTAAATATACCTATGCTTATAAAAAAATAAAAAATCTTGAAAATGACTTCCTTCATTCAGCCAGACATTATGCCAAAATGACAACTTTTTGGCCCATGTTGTCACCAAGACCTCCCTTTAGTCACACCGATATGCATCCTTTCATCTGACATGTGTCACTGTAACATCCTCTTATCGAGGAGACGTCCTCTAGTCACCTTTTGTTTCGCTGAGGAATCTCCATAGGTTCACTTTTTTGGTCGCCTTGACAAAACATGTTGGCAAGACTACAAGACCTCTCATCGATAGACCCCTTTTTGGTGCCTTGTCGGCAAGACTTCAAGATTTCACTAAGACATCTCTCCGCCGCAATAGTCTCTCACCGAAAGGTATATCTTTATCGGTGGTCGGTGAGACATGAGGCTTTTGGAAAGATCACATACCGAAGATACAACTCTTGTTGAAGTGTTAACCCGATTCGCGGTAGTCGGTGAGACATAACGAAGTCGCCGAGACTTCACCCTGAAGTCAAAATCTCCCACCGATATGCTTTCTCCCTTTGGCCGGTTGATGAGACATAAAGATCTCGCCGAGACCTTTCTTCGAAGGAAACTTTCATGCCGATGGGAAACTCCCAGTCATCGAGATGATGATCGATGTCCTGCTGACATGTGTTTGCATGTGAACTCCACTCACCATGACATCCCCAAGGCTTGCCAATAGGATTGAGGAATGTCTTCCAACTGAGCTCCCCTAGCAAACATCACCATGTGTGTGATTTAATCCTGCAAATTTGATCAAAGGACAGTTGATGAACAGTCACGTAAATTTGATCCCCAGATGGGACACATGTCACCCGCCCGTAATATCGCCATCCTACAATTCCCGATCACAGGATGGTGGGAAACTGTTGATCTTGAAGGCATTTTGATCGACGACAGCACAAATTTCATCCTTCTAAAAAATAAAACATTCATTAAAGGGAAAGGGGACATTACTAGGTGGATGGAAATTTTCCTCGGGCCCCACCTTGTACAGCCCACGTGGTAGCCGCCTGTGATTTTGTAATCAACCAAAGCACCATCGTGGGATGGCGGGGAACGACTCAGATCAAAGGACAGTTGATGAACAGTCGTGCAAATTTGATCCACATATGGGACACGTGTCGCCCTCCCACAATATCACCATCCTACAATTCCAGATCACGAGATGGCAAGCAACTGTTGATCTTGAAGGAATTTTGATCGACGACAATGCAAATTTCGTCCTTCTAAAAAATAAAAAATTCATTAAAGGGCAAGGGGACATTGCTAGGAAGATGGAAAACAACAACATAAGTTATTTTAAAACTGTTTAGCATAGGGCCAACTAGGACTTAGGAAAATAAAAATCACGGAGGAAATAAAATATTAAGAACAAAGGGACTAGGCCTAGAAGGAACGATGGGCATAAGATGTTTTTAAAACCCTTCAAAAAAGGTAACGGTGAAATAGATCCCAACCAAGGCATTACATAAACACAAGGGTTTAAGAAATGAAATGAAATGAAATATTTTAATGATGTCCATGAGGCCAAAGATGAAGACAAAGCTAAAACCCCAGCCCTAAGAAATTTTCCAACACCATGAAAGACCAGTGGCATAAGGTAGGGCATGAGTGAAACATTAGGAACAGAATTTGAAGTTCCATCAGTACAAGCATTGGATAATTTTATATTAATAAGTTGTCCTATTACAAATATAAAAGGTGAGCACAATAAATAACATGTATTTTTGCATTAAATGTGAAGGATTTTCAAAAAGTTATAGTGTTCAACTATTGGTCCATTTTTGTTCAATATAAGTTGTATTTTAAATCATTATGTGTTGTTTTTATAACAACAAATAGATTTTTTGTGTTCAACTATTAGTCCATATGTGTTGTTTTTACAAAATAGAACACTCAAAATGAAACTTTGAAGTTCCATCACTACCCATAATCCTAAACCCTAAACCATTAACCCTTAACCCTTAAACCCCAAACCCTTAAACCCTCTACCCTCTCTCTCTCTCAAGTCTCTCCCTCCTACCCCCTCTCCCTCTCTCAGGTCTCTCTCTCAAGTCTCTCCCTCCTACCCCTTCTCCCTCTCTCTATCTCTCTCAACTATCTTCAATATCCTACCCCCTCTCCCTCTCTTATGTCTCTCTCTCACTCACTATGGTTTGTTCAATATAAGTTGTATTTTAAATCATTATGTGCTATTTTTATAACAACAAATAGACTTTTTGGACTATGATTTAAAATACAACTTATATTGACCAAAAATGGACCAATAGTTGAATCTTATTTTCACATTTATCTATTTTCTTATTGTTCCTATTAATGGCTAATTAAATCTTCATTGAAACCTACAAAGAGCTCCCCTCTCCCACTCTCTCCTACTCTCTCCCTCCCTATCTCCCACTCTCTTACTTTTTCCCACTCTCTCCTAATCCATTGAAAAAGGAAAGGGCATCACAATCAAAGCTTATGACAATCAAGAAAGAGTGTCTCAGGGCACTATCTAGCTCCCTATTCAAGGAGGTCCAACCATTATAGAAACCACCTACCAGGTCCTTGACCTTGATCTACCTTATAACATCCTCTTGGGATGACAATGGATCCATGGGATGCAAGCAGCTACATCTACTTTCCACCAATGCGTCAAATTCACATAGCAAAATCAAGAAGTCATGATCTATGGTGATCCTGAGCCCTTCACCTACTACAAGAGTCTGGAAGCAAAATAGTATAAAATCCCCCAAGTTCCAAAGAATGATGAAGGCCCTAAGAGAGGGAGAGAGATAGAGGGAGGGAGGGTTAATGGTAGAGGGTAGATGGTTTAAGGGTTTAAGGTTAAGGGTGGAGGGGATAAAGATAGAGGGAGTGAGTGAGTGAGTGAGAGAGGGACCTAAGTGAGGGAGAGGGGGTAGGATATTGAAGATAGTTGAGAGAGATAGAGAGAGGGAGGGAGTGGGAGAGAGAAATACCTAAGAGAGGGAGTGAGTGAGTGAGAGAAAGACCTAAGAGAGGGAGAAGGGGTAGGAGGGAGGACTTGAGAGAGAGACCTGAGAGAGGGAGAGGGGGTAGGAGGGAGAGACTGGAGAGAGAGAGGGAGGGTTTTAAGGGTTAAGGGTTAATAGTTTAGGGTTTAGGGTTATGGGTAGTGATGGAACTTCAAAGTTTTGTTCTGAGTGCTCTATTTTATAAAAACAACACATATGGACTAATATTTGAACACAAAAAATCTATTTGTTGTTATAAAAACAACACATAATGATTTAAAATACAACTTATATTGAACAAAATGGACCAATAGTTGGAATGTATTTTCCGCATTCTATTTTCTTAGGCAAGACACTATTAGTGGCTAATTAAATCTTCATTGAAAACCTACAAACGAGGCTCCTCTCCCACTCTCTCCTGCATGCCACTATCTCACTCTCTCACTCTCTCCCAATCTCCTGCCTCCTCACTCCCTGCTCCTACACTCTCACTCCTCTCCCATTCTCTAGCACCCTCTCCCGCTCTGCACCTTCTTTCCTCCCCTCCCGCTCTCCCATTCTCTCCCCGCTTTCTTCCTCCCTCCCTCCCTCTCTCTCCCACTCTCTCCCCACCTCTCTCCACGCCCTCTCCTCTATCCTCCCTCTTACACTCTCTCCCTCCTCTCCCAATCCTCTCTCCTCTCTCCACTGCGCTTCTGCTTCTCTCCCCCACTCTCTCCCACTCTTTTCCACCCTCTCTCCCGCCCTCTCCCACTCTCTGCCACCCTCTACCACCCTCTCCCTTCTGCCCTCCCTCCCTCCCTTAAGCCCACCCTCCACCTCCTAATTACTCTCGGGTATATAGAGAGGAGTAAGAGGGAGATAAAAAGAGAAATAGAGACAGAGATATAGAGTATGAGAGATGGAGGGAGAGATGGAGTGAATGAGAGAGAAAGGGGGGAAAGGGAGAGATAGCTCAATAGATAGAGGGGGGAAGAGGAGGGAGTGACATAGATAGTGAGAGATATAGAGAGCAACAAGGAGAGATATCAATCACCCTCCCTATATCTCTATCTATTCATCCTTATCTCTTTATCTCTCTACCCCTCTCTATATCTTTTGTCTCCCTTTCTATTTGTATGTTGTCATTACCTCTCTCTCTATATTTTCTTCCCTATATTTATCTTTGTCTCCTTAAGTGTGCAATGGGTACATTGAAGAGGTCTTAAAGGAGAACTATCATATCTTTAATCAAATGGCATGCTACCTTGAGCATAACTCCCCAAGGACACATGCCATCCTTGGATTGTTGACATGAAACAACCAATCAAAATTTAGTTTCTCTCTCTCATATTAATATATATTACTATTATATTAAATATATATTATATTAATTATATTTTGTATTATATAAAAATATACTTATTATTAATTATTAATTATAATAATTTTATATGTATTTAATAATTTTGTTAAAGAATATAATATCTAATTATAATAAGTTGAATAATTATATTATTTATTATGTAAAATATAGCTAATATATACTGAAATATTCTGAGCCAAATTTTTTACTTTTTTCAAATTCCAAATTACAAACCAATGCACCCGTTAAGGTTAGCAGCTAAACTAAAACAATGCTGAAGCAACTCTAACCAAAATGTACACTAGGATCCTGATGAGGGCAAGGTGTGAGCATTGGTCAGAGGATTTGAATGCAAAAATAGAACTGGAAGGAACTCTAACCAAGAATGGCACTGATGATGGCGAGCATATGGTCAAAGGATCTTCTACACTACGACTATTGAAAAGGAACTCAACACCAAGTATGTGCTACCCAATCCAGTATGGAGTTGAGGTGACCATATGGCAGAGTGCTAAGAATTACAATGCTTTGAAAGGAAATAAGATAGAATGTTGAACGTAACTCGACACCTAGAATGTGCTTTCTAACCCAGAATGGGAAAGGAGCTACCATAGGGCAGAGATGTAAGATATTACAAGCAGTTACATAATGTAAAGATGAGTATTACAAAACATGAGAAAGCAATATTAAGGAACTGTTGTCAGTACTACTGCCAGCTTACAATTGATATTATTTCCTGCAAGATCAAGTATTAGATGTTCTTCAAAAATCATTGCAACAATAAGGAATCATCCACAAAGCCTTTAAGGAACTCTTAACACCTGTCCAATAATGAAGATGCAGATTTCTCAAATTTGTTATGACAGACCTGCACTTTGAAACACATATCTAGCAACCCTGAGACTCAGTGAAATGTTCATAAGTCACTCGTTTCTACATCAAAAGACATAAACTCTGATGCACAATACTCCTAGTATGAAGGTACTCAAGCTAATAACAAAAAATAGACTTGAAATGCAATTATTAATTAATGCACGATTCCCAAGACAAGCTAAAAGGTACGGCCCAGCAAGAGGGGCGATTTTACTTTAAAAATAATAGCCTTCAAAATAAAATCTATAACTCTGGGAATAGGGTTGCCCCTTACAGACATAGAGAATGAAATAGTACCCAGAATGATCTTTTTTGTATTTTCTGATATATGAATAAAAATGACAACCTGTTGAATGAAATGCAATTGCAGAAATCTCACTAATATGCAAGTAAGCAGATCTACAAACCACACAATGATTACAATGCACAAATACCCATACAAATCTCACAAACTACACTATCTCACCACTAGTCGCTATCTTTCAAGCGAGAAGCAATGCCAAGCTAGGAGGCTTTCACTCCTCGAAGCAATCCCAAGCCAATCCGGCAGCATAACATTCCTATAGACAAAAGATGCTAAAATGAGAACCAAAGGCTTCCTTTTATAATTTTTCGTTGACCTTCTCGAAACCCTAACCTTCTTTTCAGAATCAAACCCTAATCCCCAAAAGATGGCATCCCTTTCTTCAAAGCTTCAATTTGACTTCTTTTTAATTAAATTCATCACTTAAATAAAGGCATCCCACTTAAGGCTTAATTTGACCTTAATAATTATAAAATAATCTTCAATGAAGGCGCCACCCTCAAAAGACACTTTTCAAAACAACATGAAGTCAATAGACTAGGCCAAGGGGTAATATAACGTTAAAATATAATGTTATTTAAGTGAAATGAACTTATCTCTCCGAAACTGCATCCCGAAGCCAAAAATTGAATAAACCAATTGAGACGACTGAAGAGGAAAGTCAACTGTACTGAGACCAACAGGCTCACTACCAAAAATAGAATTTACTAAAAATAGTAAATTCATGAAGATGCTCAGAATGCCAAGAAGAACATACCACTGCGAAGCTCTCTGAAAACCCAAAAAGAATCTGCCATTGAAACAACCAACCTTGAGCAAGAGCATCCTTCAAAATAGGAAACACTAATTTTACCTTCCAACTAGCCTACGGGTCTCTAAAATAGGCCAACGGTCACTGGAAAGATCAGGCTTGAGAAGGGGACATTACATATACTTAACTATATTGTAGAATATTAAAACCTAGCTAAATGGTGCCAAAATTTTGAACTTAATTAACATACTATAAAAGCTAACGAAACTAGGTTGTAGCTCATCAAATTGGAGAAGTGAAAGGTCAATGCCAGTGCCAAGGAAGAGTTTGGAGTAGTGAAAACAAGGTCAATGCCAGTGCCGAGGAAGAGTTTGGAGGAGTGAAAACAAGTTCAATACCAGTGCCGAGGAAGAGTTTGGAGTTAAAACAAGGTCAATACCAGTGCCAACGAAGAGTTTGGAGGAGTGAAAACAAGGTCAATATCAGTGCCGAGGAAGAGTTTGCAGGAGTGAAAACAAGGTCAATACCAGCGTTGAGGACGAGGTAGAGGGCACTCACAGAAAATCAACGACCAAGGCCTGGCAATGAGTACTATAAGTTTGGCACCCCCATTCTCCTTAACCTTCAATTTTCATGCCTAGTTTCCAAAGATCTTCCAATACATTGGAACCCCCATTCTCGTAAAATGGTATAAGAAAAGACAAAAAATAAAATAGCTTATACAGAACATATCCACCTAGAATCCCATTCAAGCATTTTAATTAATTCCTTGAATTAAACCTAAAACAAAAATCATACACACCACAACAGTGAGATGAACAAAACAACCCTTGATCATTTTATTCAAAATTCAGATATGCTTGTACAATGGAGAGACATGAGTTTGAATTAATCATATCAATTCAAATGCTAGTACCTGCCATAAAACATCAAATCCCCATGAATTCAAAACCTACTCTGAGAATGACTCAAAACCTAAAGTGCATTTTCCCTAAAACCATTAGACTTTACAATTTTCTCTGCAACTTCATCTAGACTCGACCAAAAATATCTAACTTGCTAACCCGTACTTCTGGCCTTGAAATCCTTCTTATAGAAAAAGGAGGAGCAAACAAGCATCGGGCCAGAAAACACACTTGTCACCAGCCAATTGGACCGCCTTGTACTCTTCATCAATTGGCCAATCAAAATTGATCACCTCATTCAACTTGACACTATAAGGTTTGTACTTAACTACCACCTAATTCGCTTCTCTTTTAAAAGACTCCAAGAATGAGCGGGTTCTAATGATTTTGTTCATATAGCTCACCAACAAATCATAATCTGAGTTACCCTATTTTTTAGGGTTTTGTAGTCCAAACATGATATAAAGTGGCTCTTACACTTTTTGTGATTATTGTAGCTTGTCTAAGAGGCCTCATGGATATTGTTGTAATTGTAGGATGTATGAATAGGGCATAGGTTTCAACAAAACATGTATGGGAGATCTGATTTTATGAATTTTTATCCATATGCAAACCTAATGGGTTGTTTCTGAACACTGAATATAAATGATACACACACACACACACACACACACATATGTATGTATATGTATTTTAAAATGTAAATATAAATGCAACATATCACTAAACAAATCTATATCTATGTATATAAATGTGTATTTCTAAATGCAAGTGTAAATGCAAAGAGCATATGGTTTTGTAGTGTTATAGATACAACATATCCATAAATTAATGTAATTGAAATTCTAAAGTCTTCAACACATATAATATGAAATCGATCAAACTATTAAACTACATGAGAAATAAATGAAAACAGTAAATGCATATGTATGTGTATTTGTAAATGTAGGTGTAAAATAAATAAGAATAATGAAAATTATAAAAGAATACAAGGAAAGGTCTCCTCCCTTCTTGGTAGTGATAACCTCCTCCACACACAACCCTTAAAAATTATGAATAGAGGAATATAATCTTTGAAGAACTCAAAGTTGATTCTCTCCTACTTGATACAATTAGTCATTTTATCCTTACAAACATTTATAGTGATTACTAGAGGCACATAGATCAATTCTTCATAATAGAAGAATTTGATCATACTTTTCCAATGATGGCATTATGAGAAAACCTTAGGTTAAATGAATAATTCCTAGCTAAGTTCTTTAAATCATGTCCAACCGTATAAGAGAAGACCGCTGCTATGTGTACCTGGATACCATGGAGAAAGGCTAGTCTTTGGGCTCTTTCATCAATCATCCTACCTTAAAACATACAAAAAATCTCCTAGCAATTAGACATAGGAAGATTTAATATGACTTAAAAAAATTTATTGCCAAAGCGTAAACTTATGATGACTTAACCAGGCCTAGTACACACTCCCTCCCCGTTAACCACTTAGACATATGGAAATTAAATGTAAATTTGCTGCTATTTTTAGTCATGTAGGTGTCTAATAAACCACTTGGTGGTGTTTCCCTTCAAGTTTATTTAATTGAATGAAGAGAAAAAGTCCTTTGATTACAATTAGAGAATACATTTGAGGCCTTGGTTGTGTAACTGGTGGACCATAGTCACATTTAACACTTGTTACAAAGTTTGGGAGTTAAAGCGTTAAGTAGATTTGATTTGTGATGGACACATTTGGACGGTAGTAACAATAGCTTGCAATCTATCAAGACTTGATTACCTTATAACCTGTGAAATTCTAGCGATGAAATGATAGATTAATCATAATGTCACCTTGGGATCACATCACCATGAAAGAACTTCATCAACATCCTTATGAGTGTAGGTACCACCAAATAGGTATTTGTCAGATCTGTCTTCCTCGAGCAAGGGAAATTTAGGAAGAGAAGAGGAAAGCGAGACATGTAGTATGTCTAAGGAGATCAACTAGAGGTCAAAAGATTAGAAGAAAATTCCGTAAACGCATGGAATTTTTTTCTTGTTGAAGGGGGGTCATGTTCTTATGATGATGAGAGCATAGGCGACGTCGAGGTGCCCTTGAGGTACACACATCTACGGAAACAGTGGGTACCCAAGGAACTTACTCCAATAAACACCGATTTTTGTGTCAACGAGAGGATATATAGCATAGCACCATCGTCATTACATGGTTTGGGCCTATTTTGCATGGATGGCATAAAAGTCAGTTACGACAAAGTTACTAAATTGATGAAGTATGTTGGACCCTGTTACAATTACAAACATTGGATGCAACTGGTTTGATATACATGAAGTATGCGTAGGTATGCACTGTCAGCAAATTATATACAACTAAAAGATACGGATCAAAATAAAGGAGTGGCTATGTACATTGACGGAAGGCCAAAAGCATTAAGGAATATTGCAGGGTTTATAAATAGTACACGACTTGGGTCAACAAATAAGCAACCCAATTGCATATTTGAGGCGCGTGAGGGAAACTATGTATTCGTATGTGCAATAAAATCAATAACTGCAGGGGAAGAGTTGCTAATCAATTACAATTTGAATTGCTTAGTTACAAACACGGTTACTATGGGGGTGGTACGTACTATGTACCATTTTACCTAACCTCCAATTAATGACTCCAATATACCATTTTATTCTTATGTTTTTTTTCATAAGTCTATTGGTTTCATTTTTATAATGTTTTTTTATATTTAATTTTTGTCATAGGGGGACATTGATTGTACGGAGAATGCTCTGGCCCAGAGCACAGATTGTGATGTATCTTTAGGTGCTTCTACCCAACAGGTTTACCTCATTGTAATTGTACAAATTAGATACGACAAAATGTTTTATTATTATGTTTTTTTCATAAGTTTTTTGGGTTAATTTCGATAATGTTTTTAATATTCTTGTTGCAGTCGACTGATCGGGGAAAGGCACCAGCAGTAGGGGAGAGCATCTATAGTGAGGTGCAGTCAATATTTTTTGATGATGACATGGCTTATTCAACAAACCCTTTTGATACTATAAAGAAGCTCATAAAAAAATGCAATGAAGAAATGACTATGTTGATGTTCAAAATTCCTCAATCAGATGAGATAAGAGAGAGGGCTAAAGTATTGACAGAGAGATTACAAAACTTGCAAGTAAGCTGTCATGAGGTCTTTAATTATAACATAAGTTCATTCATGGTTTTATATTTTGTACCATTTTATGTCATGAACTAAAATATGTGTTGTTTTTATAGGGTTATTTTCCTCCTCATGATGCTCCTGGCCATGATCAGGGTACTGCAAGTGCTTCCCGAGGAGTAAGGGTTAATTTACAGTATATCGATCTTCCTCACGCGCCATCACATCATCTGATCCCATCATCTGTGCCTATATTTTCGTCTAAAATGTCAGAAACACATACCATGCAGGCATCCATTAATGCACCCTCTGACAGTGAACACATGCTAGAACATGCATTAGGACATGTACCTGGGGATACAAAGGCCACTAGTACTGGTGATGTTTTAGCAACATTTCTGGATCTTCTGTATTACTGAAATGCAGGAGACATTGCCGATCCACACTTGGTGACCAAGGATTTCATTCCCATAAAGATAGAAAAGGTCCCAAGTACTTTAAAATGTATTAATTATTATTATATATAATCCAATTGAAATTTACTTATTGATCACTCTTTTTAGACTAGTGGTCCCAATGATCATTTTGTAGGAAATGATGTTTTTTATAAACATCTAAGTGATATTACATTGGAGCTCTTCGGGCCCACCATACGTACACAGTGGAATGCCCAAAATGAAGATTTAAAAGATGAGCTCATTAACCGTTTAGTTGTGTTGTTCGATGATAAAACATTCAACCGAACAAAGGTCCTTAAGAAAGCTGGTACCTATATAAAGTATGCGAGTGACCAATATAGGTCACATTTAGAGAAGAACAAAAAGTACGAGCGTCCCTCCATGATTTCAGAGAGGGATTGGAAGGACCTGGTGTCCGATGGAAATGAGAAGGATGAAAAGAAAAAAGGAAAGACACCACCGGGCCAAGGAAGGTATGTGATATAGAAGCATAAATCTGCAAAAAAACTCGATTAATCGTGATTTTTAAAAAAATTGCAGGCTGGACGATTTTTTCCCTAATGTTTTGAAAAATCATTGACTTTTTGGTCAATGATTTTTTTTTCCATTCAAACTGGAAATTTCCAAAAAAGCGTCAATAAAATTGAGCTGATTTTTAGCAAAAAAACCATGAGACCATGGCATTTGCTACTATTATGCTTTGATAGATTTTTCCAAAGCATCATAGCTTGTTGAAAGCATGTTTTAGGCTTTTAATAGCCATAGCAGCAAAGACAATCAATTGTTTGATAAAATGCTAGTAGTAGACATGTATGAAAATCACATTAGCATAGACAAAGTGATGAATTGCTTGAAAAAATGTCTCAAAGAATGTAGTCTCATGGTGTTGGAATGCCATGGCCAGATGCCATAATGAAAGTGCTATGGATTGTGATGGAATTCCATCACCCGTAGGTACATTTATTTTAAGGCATCTTTTCTTACAATTTCTTGCCCTTGTATATATATTAATGCTACTATTATGCTTTGGTAAATTTTTTCCAAGCATCCATAGCTTGTTCGAAAGCACCTGTTTGAGTTTTTACTTTTTAGCCATAGCATGAATGCATTGAACTGTTTGATAAAATGCTTTGGTAGACATGTATGAAAAATGTGGTAGCATAGAAAGGTAGTGAACTATTTGAAAATATGCTTCAAAAAAATGTGGTCTCATGGTGATGGAATGCCATAATGAATGCCATGACAAGCAAATTGCTATGGATTGGCGTTGCATCACCATGAGACCACATTTCAACAAGGCATTTTTGAAAATAGTTAACCTATCTTATTATAATATTATGCTTTGATAGATTTTTTCCAAGCATCATGAGCATCTATTTTAAGGCTTTTTAGCCATAACATCAAGAGCAATGGTATTTGTTGGTAATGGCACGAGAGTGGGTATGTATGAAAAATGTGGTATAGAAAGCTGTCACCATCGATGTTATCTCACGGTTGTAGTATGTTTTGTGCAATGTAATCAGCAATATGAATATAACCAACAAAAATCTATTTTCTATAATTCATGGATTGAACTCTGTATTTTATATGCTCTCAATGTCTGTATGCTATGGAAATGCCATTAAATTTTAAAAAAAAGTAGTATGCTATGTGTGATACTATCAACAATGTAATTATATAATGATTACTCTTTGTTTTTACATAGTCTAACGTATTTCAAACTTTTCATAGGCTGCTCGACACATCGAAGGCAACAAAGGCAAGACTAGAAAAGCACGGGCAACACAAACTTGGCTCTGGTGGTTATATGAAATTAGCCACACGAATTGTAAGTATCAATGAACAAAATATTGCATCCAAATTATAATAAATTGAAAACAATTTTGGTTTTATCACACCATAGAAGCAAAATTCATTATCTTCTACAAAAATGTAGGGCTCTGAATTCAACAGAGTTCCCACAGAAGAGGACCTAAAGATTGCCTTCTAGCAAGGCTATGCAGCCATGGCTAAACATCTAAGAGTCTTGACTGGGAAAACACAATCTTCCATTGCATCCGACATGCAGGTAAATAAACTCAATAAAGTTTATTTAAAATTGAATACTTGTGCAATCTATTCAATATTACTTTCCACCATAAAGTAATTACATGCCTATTTGTTTTAAACATTCAAGCAATGATAATACTGCACATGACATTGGAATACAACTTGGTGAGGGTGGAGCAGAACGTGCAGATGAAGGTCATGTGGTGCATCCTAGTACTTTAGAGCATGTAGAGCATGATCAACATGTTGAGCAATCGAGGCTAGAAAGATCGAAGATATGATGTGGCCCCATCGGAGTAAAAGAGGACCACTCCTAAAAGTTCTTTTAAACATATTTAATTGCAATTGGTGTATTAATTAATGTAACCTTTCATGTTTCAACTTTAGAGCATGTAGAGCGTGATCAGCGTGTTGAGCATGATTAGGCTAGAGAAGATCAGGAACATGATGTGGCCCCATCGGGTAAAGAGGACCACCCTCATGTTCTCTTAAGCATATTTAATTTCAATTGGTGTATTAATTAGTGTAACCTTTCATGTTTCAACTGTAGATCAGGATTTAGGGTGTTGAACATATGTTGAGCATGAGTCTATAACAAAGAGTTCGGGGAACATGATGTGGACCCATGTGAATTAAAGACCACTCTAATGTTCTTTTTAATTAATGAGAATACTTGTAACAATAATAATAAAGAACATATCAGGTTTAACATTTCTTTCTTATTACGTGAGATCCTCCCTTGACGATAATGTCCGCGTCATGAAGCGGATGACTATCGTGCATTAAAGATCCTGGCCGAGGAGGAGAAGGAACAACTAAAGGGGGGACAATATTGATTTAGAAAATGATACTCCACTTCAAATTTTATGTAGCTTTCAAAAAGAAAAAAAAAAAAGAGATTGTAATCATATCATGACAACCATATTTTTGATAATATGTAAAAACTGAAAGAATGAATATTATATGTTAATGAATGAATGTGAATATGTTAATTAATGAATGTTATATGTTATTAATGGATGAATGAATGAATGTTATATGTTACTAATGGATGAATCAATGATTAATGTTATATGATTGGGTATGGAGAATTGAGAGTGATGTGAGGGGGGAGGGGCCAAATGAGCTTCCACCACCATGTGGTTGGCCTTGTTAAGTAGAGAATATTAAACTATTCTTAAAACAAAGAGAAGCTCAATAAGGTAATGCACTTTTCAATATAAGAAATGAATAATTTGAAGCATCAAACCAATATGCAGTTTGTATGTATGATCAGTCATCAGTCTTTGCAATGGCACATTTCCACGAATATTTTTAAAAAAAAAAATTGATGCTTCGTCGCAATTTCGACGAAAACCACTGACGAATCAACAAAAAGGCTCGACAAAGTTGCTATAGCTACGATGAAGGTTTTGTCGTAATTCCTTGCCCATTTCATCACAAGTTCGATGAGCTTTCAGTGTTGCTATGACGCTACTCCTTGCCCATTGCTTCACACTTGCAACAAAATTTTGGTGTTCTTCCGATGCTACTCCTTGCTAATTTCGTCGCAACGTCGAAGAAATTTTTGTGTTGTTTCGATGCTACTACTTGAATATTTCTTCGCACATTCGACGAAAGTTTGGTGTTGTTTCGACACTACTACTTTCCCATTCTGTTGAAATTGCGACGAACATCTGATGTTGTTTCGATGTTATTGCTTGCCCATTTCGTTGAACTGGTGACGAACTTCTGCTATAATTCGTTGATGGATACACAAAGTTTTCGTCGATATTTCGACGAATGTATGAGGTATTTCACGATGTAGTCGACCGACGATTCTTCACCATTATTTTGACGTTTAATTCATCGTTGGATGTTCGACGAAAAAACAACAATGGAAAGATTTTCACCATTTCGTCGCTCTTCCAAAAAAGAATTGTTGAGCTGCCGACGAACGATCGTCGAAAAATGGTGTCGAATTTAGTAGTGACTTGTTGGAGGAGGAATATGTGGAGGAAGCAAGATTGACAATATCATAATACAATAAACTCTCAAGTTGTAAAATTTGTGACATTCTAGAGACTGAAAGGGCCAAAAAGGAGGAGAATTATGGTTCTTATGTTAGTCTCTACATGGAGTGCTTCTACAAGAAAAATCTGCAACCTTCCTTAGATCATGCAATCGATAATAAAGGTTTGTTCACAAATGGGGAGATTGAATGACTGACTAAACTTGTAATAGGGTTAATCACACTGTATTCATATAAACCCAAGAAGGAATAATGTATTGCCATGAATCTCTCTAAATATTTTCATTAATAGAAAGAGAACTACCTTCTTTGGTAGCAATTTTCCTTAAAAAAATAGATTATTTTTTATTTCAACCTTTCTTCTTAAATAAAATTCAAGAAATGTTATATATACATATTTAGCAATTTTGACGACCTTCAATCACATTCCATACTTATAAATTTTGAAATCATTCTTGCAATTATAATGTATGCACTCATGGAGTGGACCTAAACTATAATATTTTGTGGCAATCTTTAAAATTGTTTGAACTTTATCCTTCAAATCTTAGTTTTTCTCTCATCATCCCATTTCTCCTTTCTTATTGTTACAATTTATCCCTTTTATTGGTATATAATGCATCAATCATGATTTAATTTATCCACTTTACCCACGTGTTCCCTTATAAGAGTTGTTTATTTAACCTTTGCTTTCATTATAGTACATATAGGTTCTAATTTTGCAACTTTTTTAAGTGTTATTATCTCCTTTTCTTATTCTTGATCTTCCCATAGGATCACTCAAAATACATCAAACATATAACAAAATCATTAAAACTTGCTATAGACACATCCTGTCAAAAAAATTAGCAACAAAATCTCATGTTATTCTCCTTGTTTTTTCATAAATATCTTGGCTATAAGTATCTCTATTTTATATTCTCCTATTCTAGATCATTTTCTATTACTTTTTCTTTATATTTCTCCATCGCAAAATCTATTTCTAGATATATATTATTGTTCAATTAGTGCTCCATAACTATTTTTTCCTCAAAAATATTCACTGCAGAATCAAATTCATCTTCTTTCTCCAAGACATTGTTACTAAATTATTAAGTCTAAGGCGATTCTATCATATAGGAGAGGGTATATTGACTTCCTTTACTTTCCAATATATTCTACTATGTAAATTTGGATGTCTTTGTGGTCTCTTTAGGGGGAACCCTATAGGAGTTGTGGAAGACAATTATTTATCTCCTATAGAGTATATGAGGCATATTATCTTCTTGCATACCTTTAACATGGCTAGGGATAGGTTCATCTTCTTTTCTAACATCTTCCCTTTGTATAATAAGGTGTTACAAGGAAGACTCGTGAATTGATTGAGGGTACGTTTGTCATAATGCTTCTATTACCTCGAACTTAACTAACCCATAACAAACTAGGTATTTAGTTTTCCCATTTTAGACACTTTATCAAGGATTTGAATAAAAAATGAGATAATCATATAATTCTTTGATGTCTCAAATGAATTTTTAAATGTAAATGACAATGATAGATATATGCATTTTTTCTTACAAATCACTTCTAGATGAGATGATATGTAATTTTTTTTATCATAGCTCTAGTAGAGATATTTATAGGATACCTTGAGTAGGTATCATTTGGGTTCATTTTCCTATCTTTAAAAATTTATTGTGAATGTTTTCTAGATTTGGTGTATGAATGGGAAAATATATTATATTTATAGAATACCAATGCAATAATTTTTGTCCTTATTACTATTATATTGAGAGTGTAATATCATATCCAGAATTTTACTCTTCTAATCATGTTGCTTAAAATATCTTTCTACAATATAAGTATTTTCCACTTTACTTAAATATCATCCATCTTAATGATCAAATAGTCAAACAATCATTTTATACCTTATCCACACCATAAAAGATTAAATAACTGTGTTATTTTTATTTATTAAAATTAACCTTAAATTATTAAATTGAATGTTTTTTTTTAAGAGAAGCCAATATTTTCATTAAGAAACAAAAATTTGAACCAAACTATTAAAATATTAAATGTCTAGAGTCCATGATATTGTGTAATGATGTTTCTTGATTGTTTGAAGATTTGAAAAATACCGAATTTAATTTAATTTTTTAAATGATCCACCCATTTACCACAATTCAAATAGTAGTTGTATACATCTAAAAATGGTCATGGTTAATCAAGCTTGTTAATTAATTAAATATAAATTATTTAGTTAATCTTCTAAAGTCATCTACATATTTAAATAAATTTAATCATTTATTTATATTGTTCACTCTTATAATTCTTCTACCTTAATGAAATAAATAACTTTATTTAATTATTACCATCTTCCATATTCCTCTTAATTAAATTAAATAAATTTTATAATTTATTTATATAATTATCATGTTATTCTAAATTTAAATATTTGAATTCAAATAATGGAATATTCCTCCAAACACCCTCTTCATCTCATAGTTAAATTAAATATTATAAATATTTAATTTAATACCTTTTCTCACTCCACACATAATTAAATATTTTAAATATTTAATTACCTTCTAAATTCATCTCTCACACATAATTAAATATTACTTATTTAATTATGTAAACATCTAAATTCATCTCTCACACATAATTAAATATTACTTATTTAATTATGTAAACTTCTAAATTCATCCTCACATATAATTAAATAAGTTTATTTATTTAATTATGAAATTCATTCCCAATTCATTCTTCAAATGGAAACTTTCCTTCAGTTTTGAATGAAAATTTTGAAGAAGAGGAAACCTTCTATTTCTCTCAACTTTCAAAAATCTCTTACCGTTCATTCTGACAAGCTTGATCTGAACCATTAATCATGGCATCCAATCAAATTCTTTCAAAAACTCTCTAAATACATGTGCAAATCCAAGCATTGGTTACTGACACAGATACGCAATTACGCTTACGCTTTTGCATCTTTAGCATTTCAACAATAATCATATCTTAGTAGTAATCTAATCATAACATAGCATAATCTTGCATTTTAGCATAGTATGCATTTTAGTTTAAATCTCATTCTCTAGTAGTCCATTTAGTTGAGCTTGGCATACTGAATCTGAGAGCAACTTGAACCAACAAAATGCTGGAGATAGAGAGCAATAAGATGACTTTGAAGAAGTTGCACTGAGAGTTTGTTTACATTTTCTTTAAGTTTCTTTGATATAAAGTTTTATTGATTGTGTTTTGAATTAGTTATGATAGTCATATTTTCATACACACATAAAATGGCGCCCACCGAGGGGCCTATGCCACAATTTTAACATCTTCTTGCAGAGTATTCTGACAGGTTTTTGTGTTCTAAAGTTCGGTTTTCAAAAAAAATTGGTGTTTTAGTGCATTTAATACTTTCTGCAGTGCATTTGGGAATCTAATACTTTATGTTTGTGTAGAATATTTCAACGCATCTGGGGATTGTTTCAGTGCTTCTGAGGGTTAATTTTGCACATCCAAGAGATAGAATAGCACATATAGTATCATTCATTTAGAGTTAAATCGCATTCGATTAAAGTAGTGCATTTAAGAACGCTTTAAGTCATTTAGGGTCTGCTTTGGCAAAGATAAGGTAGATTTTAGAGCATTCATGTTGCATTATTTACAGATTTAAATTGGCATTCAATTTAAATGCATTTTCAAGCTTTTCTACGCATTTGAGGTTTGTTTCATGCTGGTGGGTCTGTGCATCTAGGCCTGGTTTATGCATTTACTGTCTATTTCATGCATTTATCTATTTTTGTGCATCCAGGTCTATTTCTACACATCTGAGGTCTTTTTCTGCGCATTTGGGTTGTAACACAAAAACAAGATTTTGAGTCTGACGCGTTCTGTAGACATAATCTTTTCTGGTTTAAAGTGAATCAATCTAGGATAGTCACCACACTTTGATCATGCAGTTAAAATGAACCCCATGCTTGTTGTGAAGCAATATCTTCACTTAGCATAAATCATTGTGATTTGGTGCATTAAAATGAATCTGTTTACTCTACTTGATTGTGTTTGAAAGTGGTAGGTGACTATGCTCTCACCTTGTGCAAACTAGGTGATCAAAAAGCCAAACCCATTTCATCCTTGTGTAACACCTATGCAATAACCGAAGTATCCTCTCCCCTTGCACAGTAATGCAATCCTGGGTGTAAGAGAAATGATTATTACCTATAGAAATTGGGCCTTCCTGTGGATTTCATCACCTCAACGTGACTCAAACCGGCAATGGAGCTAAAGCCAAGCTACCCCCGACCAGTATACAAATGTTAATCTTAAGAGAAAACCTAAGATTACGAGTGTGGATGTGTCATACGGATAGAGTAGTACTCCCATAAACCTTGTTGAGCTTAACCTCTTTAGGTTGGAGTGCCACCTAATTGGTGATTAATCTCTTTCCCCATGTATGGCCACTCGAACGGGGGTCCCGAATTAAACACCATTGTTTAGTAAACCAAAAACCTTGTATTTGCTAGCGTAGCACTGGTCGGTGTGAAGGAATCCACACTTTCACAGTCTGTAGTAGAGGTGATCAATCTTCCATGGGAGTTTCATGGGGGTTGGAAGCTTGGTTGGCCTAAGAAGAGAGTGCACTATAAGGGGGAGCCCGTGCAGCCAAGCTTCTGAATTCACATGCTACCAATATGCAGTTGGGGAAACCCGCGTGGAATCTAGCAGATATTGTCTTGGCTTTACCATAGGATGTGCTTGCTTTATCTTTGTTTGGTTACATTCCATTTAATTCAGAGTGTTTGTTGTGTTTTCATTCACATTAATTCAGATAAAGATCATCCAAAATGAACATGAGAAACAACAATTAAAATCATTCACACACTTGACTTTCTGACATCTTTGATCCAATAACATTATGATATTTCTCCCATCCTTAGAAAGTGGAAATCAACAAAATTAGTCAAGAAATAAATTTCCACTAGGATCAGGAAACCCAAGAAACAATTAGGGTGCAAGAAAACATTGCAAAGAAGAATTTTTTTGTACAAAAGTTGACACATCATGCTTCATTACCACATATTTCTTCATAGATACCAAGACTTTGTTAGAGGATTCACTGACGAGTACATTGTAGATCCTTTGGATTCATGAGCTTATTATCAGAAATTAGACCTATGGCAATGACATAATTTTAATCAACCTCTTGAGTTTGATAATATACCACAACCTTCTATTGAATATCCATCACATCCCAGTCAAATCCTTCAGTGATCTTAAAAACCTTTCTTCGAAAACAAAGATCAAATCTTTAAGAGTACACTTTTTAAAACAAATTTCTGATTATTGATTCAACTTCCCCAACATGATTCTAACATCCTTCATCATTGGAAGCCACAAACAAAAATTAGAAACATCTTTGATCATATCATAAGATTTCCATCTTATCAAATCAAGATATCATCATTATTGCACTTATTAGAACTGTGGTCTAAGTTTAGAAGAACTTTTTAAAATCATATGCCTATCTCTACAAGATCTCAGTACAATAAATTGAAGGACAAAATCCAACAAGAAGATCATACCCAAAACGCTCAAGAAGAAGGTGAAAGAAGTCATCCTCTTTACAATATAAGTCGTAATCCACTTTTCAACAACGACATGGATAACAGAGAAGAAAATCCATTCCACAACTACAGAGACATTAGAAAAACCCATATAGATAGTGATGATGAGCGAGATGAAGAACGTCTTAGAGAGGTTGAGCAAGATCCCAAATTTTACAAAGCCATAGAAAAGATCTTGCAAAGCGATAAAGAAAAGTATTTCCTCTATCTAGCTGACCAAGGAGCTAAATTGCCTCATGACTTTGATACCAAGAATTTGAAGAACAAACCTAAAGAAATGCCCCTAACTGATCTTAGTGCTTCGACTCAACAAATTAAGGCACTTCAAGAACAAGTTAAAGAGTTACAAGGGGGAACCACAACAAAGAAATATACTCTTGAGGAAATTTGTCCTTATCCTTTTGATCGAAGTCTCAACATGATTCCATTTCCCAAACATTATGAAATTCCAAAATTTGATTGTTATAATGGGAAATCGGATCCAATCGATCATGTTAGAGACTTCTGAAACATGACTTTAGAGTTCGCTCATGAGGACACTTACTTGATGCGTTTGTTTCCTAGGAGTCTCGGAGGTCACTCTATGGAATGGCTATCAAAAATCACACCTCCTATCAAGACATTTGAAGAACTAATCAATCTGTTTATATCACAATATGCCTACAACATCCAACACCAAATCACTATGATAGATCTCTGTAAAGTTGCGCAAAAACCTGGTGAACCTTATATTACTTTTCTTTAGAGATGGAGAAGAATGCTCACTAGATATCCTCGTCATGTTCTTGAAAATGAAAAGATGGTCACCTTCATTAACAACTTGAATTTAGAAATGAGCTATTGCTTGAATTTACATTGTCCTCCCTCTTTTGAGAAATTGATTGAAGATGCTATAACCATTGAAAGTGCTTTGGTCAAAAGAGGAATAATAAAACTTGACAAGGATAATCCTAGCTCATTTAATCATCACAACAATCAGGACAAGTCTAAATTTTGGACTCGCAACAAAAACGTAGTGAATGTTGGTGTTGTTGATGCAAATCATGTCTCAACTAAGCCATTTGTTCTCAGTACCCCAAGTACTCCTCGCAACAAAAATCATAACAATGTCAACTCGGTCACAAATAAGGGAAACAATCCTCCTCCTTCAAGGAACAATGTGAATCACCATTCTACTCCCAATCAAGGGACTATCAACAATCAAGGGAATACCTCGAATATAAATCCGCAATGATTTTCATTCTTCTCTAATAGAAGAACTTATACTCCACTTGATCAATCTTTAGAATCTATGTTCAAAGAATTGATGGCTAAAAATGTCATTACCTTGCCACCTCAATGAAACTATGAACCTAGTGTAAAGCCTCCATCATGGAATGAGGAATACTATTGTGACTATCATCGGTGCAAAGGTCACCGCACAAATAACTGTCAAGCCTTGAAGAATACCATTCAATACTTAATCGAAAATGGCACCATCACAATAGAAGGACATCAACAATCAAATGAAGATCACCAAGCATTTCACAACCCCTTGCCCAATTATCAAAAAGGTGAGTCTTCTAGAAAAAGTGTGAGTCATATTGATGAACCGATAATCAATCATATCTACACTGACAATGAGGGGGTCAACATTATTAAAGTCAACAAAAAGGTGGAATATAGAGAAGTCAACGCAACAACAAGGGCGCAAGCTAAAATTGTCTTAAAGGGTGCCTCTTCAAAATCCACTAGACCTCCACCTCAACATCAATATGACTTAGTCAACCAACTTCAGAAAACTCCTACTTAGATTTCTATCTTAGAACTCTTGAAGATTTCCCCAACACATAAGGAAATTCTCGAAAAGGCCCTCGTTGAAACAATTGTATCCACTGATTTGGATGTGGACAAATTTCAAGCCATGGTAGGACATTTTTCCTCACCCACATGCCTCTCATTCTCCGAAAAAGATGGCATTTCCATAACTCATCCCCATAATTCATCATTATACTTAGAGGTCATGGTTCACAAGTTTCGTGTTAGACAAATTCTAATAGATGGAGGTGTTGGTTTGAACATATGTACCATGAAGTTGGTTAAAGCTTTAGGATTTTCTGAGGACTCCATTGATCCTAGAAGAAAGATTACTATTAAAGCC
>VDFB02168336.1:302689-319127 GCA_007258455.2 Sequoia sempervirens
CTCTTATTTGGAGGCTTCTTATTCCTTCACTTGTATTTCTCTCTTTTGGAGAGGAGGCTTTCCCACGAGGTTTTCTCCTTTTCTCCTGTTGTGGGAGATCTTTTACATTTGTACATGGGTACCTCATCTGGCCTTATTTATCGAGACCCATCTTTTCTTTCATTCATTTTGTCCTTAGTTTCTTAGCTTCTCCCTAAGTTCATCTTAAGGGGGGGTGTTAGAGTAATAGGTTGTTTACTTGATTAATTTAACTTAATTTATTAACTTAATTAAAAATATAATAAATAAATGTATTAACTTAATTTTATTAATTTAACATTATTTTATCTATTCATTATATTATTATATAAATTAAAAGAAACTCTACATTAAATTATTATTTAAAATATACACATATACATCATTATAAATTTATTTTTTGGGGGATCAATGCGTCTATACCACATTTATAGATTACAATATTTTCTTTTCAATCTAGTTGAAATCCCTAGGGGGAATTGCTCAAACTTCCCTGACTATTATGAGAACAAAAAATAGTGCTTCTCGTCTATGGAAGAATCAATCACTAATCCAACCAATTAGACATGTACAATAGAGTGGAGAAGAGTCTAATTGTACATGTCTAATTGGTCAGATTAGTGATTGATTCTTCCACAGAGGAGAAGCACTATTTTTTGTTCTCATAATAGTCAGGGAAGTTTGAGCAATTCCTCCTAGGGATTTCAACTAGATTGAAAAGAAAATATTGTAATCTATAAATGTGGTATAGACGCATTGATCCCCTAAAAAATAAATTTATAATGACGTATATGTGTATATTTTAAATAATAATTTAATGTAGAGTTTCTTTTAATTTATACAATAATATAATGAATAGATAAAATAATGTTAAATTAATAAAATTAAGTTAATACATTTATTTATTATATTTTTAATTAAGTTAATAGATTGTTGGTCTCAAAAAATATAAAGGAGACAAAAAGGAAGGAAATAAAGAGGAAAATGTGATAAGTAATAAATATGATGAGGATGTTTTGATTCTTTCCCTTGATAATGCTAATGATTCTTGGGTATTAGATTTAGGGGCTTCATTTCATGCTACGCCCCATAGAAGTTATTTTCTTGATTATGCCCAAGGGGATTTTGGGCTAGTTTATTTGGGAGATAACGAACCTTGTCAAATTGTTGGAAAGGAAAGAATCAAGATTAAGTTGCAGTTCTAATGGGAATCATTGGCTACTACATGAGGTAAAACACATTTCAAAGTTAAGAAGAAATTTAATTTTAGCAGGGCAACTAGATGATGAAGGTTGTGTTGTTATATTTAGTGATAAAAATTGGAAGGTTACAAAAGGTGCCTTAGTGGTAGCAAAAGGTGTAAAAGTAGGCACCTTATATCTTTGTACAAGTCATAATGTTCCTACTATTTTATCTATTCCAGATAAAAATCAATGTTCAGGAACAATTATTGTAGTTCAACGAGCATAAAATCATACAGTTGTTGTGGATTTTGAATCAACACTGTGGCATAATAGACTTAGGCATATGAGTGCAAAAGGTATGAAAGTACTTCATTCAAAGAACATTTTACCAGGTCTAAAATGTGTTAATATGAATTTCTGTGAAAGTTGTGTGTATGAAAAAAAAAAATAGTTTTCTCAAGGATGGGAAGTAAAAGAAATATGAGAAATTGGAGCTTGTGCATATGGATGTATGGGGACCAACTCAAATATCTTCTCACAGTGGCTCTCAGTATTATGTTACATTCATTTTGATACAACAAGGTATAGATTTATTTCATTAGGTAGAAATCTGATGCATTTGAAACTTTTTAAAAATGGAGAAGCTTGGTTGAGAATGACACGGGTAAAAAGTTAAATTATCTCAGATCTAATAATGGTGGTGAGTATTGCAGCAAAGAGTTTGAAGATTATTGTTCCTCTGATGGTATTCGTAGGCATAAAATAGTTCCAAGGACTCCATGAGAAAATGGAGTGGCTGAGCGCATGAATAGAAAAATAATAGAGCGTGCATGGGCTATGAGATTGCATGTTGGTATGCCTTTAAACATGTGGGTAGAGGTTGTAAGCATTGTTGTTTATTTAATTAATAGAGGTCCCTCTAATCCTTTGGGTTGTGTTATTCCAGAGGAAGCATGGATAGATAAGAAGGTAAGTTATTTTTTTCTCAAAACCTTCGGTTGTGAAGCATTTGCCCATGTAGATTCTAAAATTAGAACCAAGTTTGATGCAAAATCAAAGAAATATATATTTTTTGGATATGGCATTGATGAATTTGGTTATAGGCTTTGGGATTTTGAAAATCATAAAATTGTGAGAAGTAGGGATGTCATATTTAATGAGAAAGTGTTGTACAAAGATTAGTTGCAACAACATGAAAAGAAAGAAGATGATTATGTAGTATTGGAATATACACCAAACATCAATGTTCCAGTGGTTCCTCATACTCCACAACAACAACAACAATAAATACCACAAACTCCAATGAATGTTAGACGATCTTGAAGGATACGAAGACCTCCAGAAAATTATTCTTCCTTTTTGTATTCTATTTTATTAATTGATTTTGGTGAACCCAAATGTTATGATGATACTATGTAGGTGGATACCAAGGTTTAGTGGGAGTATGGAATGGAAGAAGAAATGGACTCCTTGCTAAAAAATCAGACTTGGGAATTATGCAAGTTGCCTGCAAGTAAATTTTTTTTACCAAACAAATGGGTTTATAGGCTGAAAGAGGAGGATGGAGGTAAGAAAAGATTCAAATCCAGGTTAGTTGTAAAGAGATTTGTACAAAAAGAGGGTATTGATTTTGATGAGATTTTTCTTTGGTTGTTAAAATGACTTTTATACACATTGTTTTAAGTATTGTGCCTACTAAAGATTTGCATTTGGAACAACTAGATGTTAAAACAGATTTTCTCCATGGTGATTTGGAAGATGAAATATATATGGAATAGCCACAAGGATTTGAGGTCAAAGGTCAGGACAAATTGGTGTGCATATTGAAGAAAAGTTTATATGGCTTGAAGCAAGCACCTCGACAATGGTATATTAAATTTGACAGATTTATGGTTGAGCATGGCTATAGTCGGTGTAATTCAGACCATTATGTTTATTTTAAGAGGTTAGATGATTGTAGCTACATTATTTTATGTTTATATGTTGATGGTATGCTCGTAGTGGGGTCTAACATGGATCACATAAAGGAGTTAAAACAACAGTTAGCAAATTCATTTGCTATGAAGGATTTGGGGGCAACAAAACAAATCCATGGTATGAAGATTACAAGAGATAGGAAAAATAGAAAATTGTTTGTATCTCAGGATGATTATATTGATAAGGTGTTGTAGAGATTTCATATGGAGAATGCCAAAGCTGCTAGTGCACACATTTTACTAGTCATGTTAAATTGACACAGGATATGTGTCCAAAAATACAAGAGGAGGAAGACAAAATGTCCAAGGTACCATATGCTTCAGCTATAGGTATTTTAATGTATGCCATGGTATACGCAAGACCGGATATTGCACATGATGTAGGATATGTTAGTAGGTATATGAGTCATCCTATCATTGAGCAATGGAATGTGCTAAAATGGATTAGATATTGTTTTCTAGTTATAAATTTTACATGGATTAAGTGATTCTTTATTGTAAATTATATATAATATTATATCATGTGTTTTCTTTTTTATTTATATCCACAAAATACCTTTCTTAAGTCATCCAATAACATAGATGAAATACTTTTTCTTATCATCAAACATAATTAGAATTAAAAATGCCTAAGTTTTTTATTAGTGATAAACAAGTTTTGAAGGGACCCTGAAACCTTGTAGAAAAAGGAACACATGAAACAAAGATAAAGACAATTGGCTACCCCACCAAACACCAAAAATAGGTTGATTACAAAAAAATCAGCACCCCATCAGCACACAAATGACCAGCAAAACAAAAAACCAAACAAAAAGAGAATAGAACAAGCAACAATTAAAGAACATCCTTAAAATTTTTGGCTACTTCCAAATCCTTAGTAATCACCTTATTGTGCATTTTCATGATCTCCTCAACATCTTGCCTCAACACAGTCTTGTTTTTCTTGGTCTTGCTCCTAGTGAAAATACTCGGTCTCATGCCTGTATCCACCATCTGCACCCTCTTGTCAGCATCCTCCCCTTCATCCTAGTTCACTAGATCATCAAGAAAAGACCTCCCAGTCCATTCCCTAGCCTTCTCATTCAAGAATACCAAACCTTCAATCGAGGATTCAAATTTTTCCTTGCTGAGGTTGATCACCGTGTTGAGATCATTATGCATCAACAAGGAATTTTTCTCCATCGTGGATAACTTCGGACCATGATCTTTCTTCAAATTGGCCACGTCTTCCACCATGAGGCCAAGGATAACATTCAAAGATTTTACCATACTAAAGATGGAGTCCTTCTCTTTAAGGCTTCTAAGAGTAGAAATATTACACTGGACAATCGTATCATATTTGTTATGGAGGTCTTGAACCTCCTGAACCAACCACATAAGAAAGTTAAAGGAAATATCGGCCCCATACTTGACTAGACCAGAAGCTTGCATGTAGTCCATGGCACCCCAGTACAAGTCCCTCCCCTGATGGGAACTCATGGTGGATCATCATCATGTAAGCCCTCAGGATCATTAATCTTAGCCTTGCTCTTCTCTTTGGGCACTGAAATAGTAGGAGACTCATCCACCTCCACCACATTCTTCCTCTTCCCCACAACATGGCCGTCATTAGCACCACCACAACCCAAGTCCTTATTAACCACCTCCACCACCCCACTGGCCTAATCAACCCCAATACCCTTCGTCCACTTTTCCTCAACATCCTCGGAGAAACCAGACCCCTGTTTCATGGTCTTCCTCCTACTAGTTTTACCCTCCACACCCTCTTCACCACCGGTTGCTTGAATTTTGCATTTCACATGCAGGTTAGAAGGTTTTCACTTTTTAGTAGATCCTTTCTTGCCACTAGAAGGAGGATTATAATCCAAGTTTGTGTGGTAGCCATCTGACCATGCATCAGACTCCTCCTTAATTTTAGTCCCAGCACTACCATCCACCTCTTCAATTTGGAATTCCCCACTCCCCTTCATCCTCTTCTCATTTGAACTTATCAGAATTAACAGAAATAGGGAACTCAATAAAACAATTAGCTTTCATATAATCCATAATAAGAAACATTAAACCCTCGTGTTAAAAGGGGTTCTTTGAATTCCTCCTATAGGCCGCTATCCCATCTTCCAAAGAAAGCAAAAGATAGAATGGGGATGAGATGAGCTTATTGTGATGAAAGTGATTGAGCATCATGAAATGATGGCCATACAGAGTAGAAAACCTCCCATCGAGAGTAAAATAATCCATCAGTGCTAAAGCCAGCTCCCACCAAATAGGTTCCATTTTGGAATGGGCATAACCCCCACAGTCGAGCCTCACCATTTTGGAAACCCCCAACATAGCTTTCTCCTTGTAGAATTTCCTTCCAGGTTCAGTAGACAACCCAGTGACTTCTGCAATAAAATCTCGGTGATATCAATTTACCTACCAAACATTCTCAACACCCAACCATGCGAAGCATCAACAAACTTCCAGGAAACATTCAACTTAAACCCATAAAGTTTCTCCATAAAAGGAGTAGTTCCCCACCTTTTTGTAAAATTTCCCAAATATTGGCATTAGCTTTGAACTCCTTGCATGAAGAAGGCCTAGTTCTACACCTATCCCCACCCATCTTCAATGGCGAACACTTCTTAGAATCAAGAACACATAGATTGCAAATGCAACTGAACACTAAGGCCAAAGAAAGAAAAGAACCTAGAAAGAGTGCGAGCCTACCAACCAAGGTAATGGGGAAAATAATGGCCAAACACCTCCTGCAAATATGATTCAAATATCCACAACTTCCAATGAACATCATAAGCACAAAGTGTCTAATCAGCCAGTCCTAAACATGACTACCACACAAGCCAAAAGTTAAAAAGATGACCTCCTCCAACGAGCTAGAAGTATCATTATTAAGTAGACCTATTAAATTGGAGGGTAGGTTATCATTAACCTCCCAAGATCTAGCTGATGTCACCCAAAGATTCACTAGCAAGTTTGCCACCCCATTTACCTCACGAAAGGCATGGGAAATGTACACCTCATCGAATTCATGCAACATAGAGTAGGCATCCAATATAAAACTTTCAATTGACCAAGATGGAGGGGAGAAATTTTTTAGGTAGATAATTATGTTCAAAGAGTCCCATTCAACCCATAATCTAGCAATCCCCTTCTCCCTAGCAAGCTTGATACCATGATAGGTTGTTGCTTAAAAATGCTTAAGTTATGCTAGTAAGATTAATCTAATTCAAATTATAGTTCGTTTATGGATTGAGTAAATCAATTTTGTGTCAATAATAATGCTATTTATTTTCCAATCCAAATATAAAAGATATATTATAAAAATATATTTTTTTCTGTATCCATAGATGAGAAAATTACAATCAAGGAAGACTATGGAAAAAAAGAAAAAGAAAAATAAAAAATAACAAAACTAAAGAGATTTGTCTCTTTGATGTAGATAACTTGGTGAAAACTATGAAATGATTCAACTTAGAAAAAGGTAAACAGTTGGGAACCATAACTGAAAATAGAATCAAACAAAATAAACCATATAAAATACATGACATGCCATTTGGTTGTGGATACAATGCCCCAAGCATGAGTAGGGAGGTAAGTCAAGAGTACTTATATGTGTATATCCTACTAGATAGTAATGTTAATGTGATCTTTGAGAATGTAGAGTTCAAAGAGATTTAACCTAAATAACATCTAATTGATGTATCAAAGGAAGTTATTTATTATAAATAAAAATGTGTAACACCATCAAATTTATAGAATTAAAAAATAATGTGTCTCTTTTTTGCTAAAATTTGTAAAGATTAAAATTTGGTTTTATTATATAGCTAAATACCTATATCCTTGCATCCAACATAATTATTGTTGAGAATGATGAAGAGATATTAGTGAAATTAATCTAATTTCATATTTCATTTGGTTTATGGATTGACTAATGTAACTCTCTCACAATAGTAATATTTTTTTTTTAATAGCATTATATATACCTTGATAAATACTATATTCTTCAAATTCTTTTATTCAAAAGTTTTATTGTCTACTCTACTTAGTATATAGAAATTAAACTAATACTTCATTTTTTATACTCAATCTTATAAGAGTAATGGATGAGAGTGGTCATGACAATTATTCATAGTTTTCCATATGACTCTTCTAGACATTGTTTAGTAAGGGTGCTATTGAAATCACATAGAAAAATTGTCAATGTTTGTAAAACATGGAAAACTACTGTCAATAGTCTATTGTTCTATCAACATAGAAAGTTGTTTGGTATGTGTCATGACTTCATTGTGCTTACTAAGGATGTAGACAAGAATGAATAGAGATTATAAAGTATTTATGAACCTCTCCAAAACTCATATGGAACCATCACTTCCTTCCTCCATCAATTATTTGAGCTTTCATATTATTTGCAAATTTCAACACCTCTATTCCACTAAAACTAATTGTATGTATGGTTTTCCTTGTGCTATTCATTTACTATTAGAAATCAAGATCACCTGCATGCAATCAATCACCTGTCACATGCAAAAGACATGCAGAACCAAAGAAGATGTTATGTAAATGTCAAAGTAAAAATGCATTATTGAGAGTCAATTATCATAAAGAGATCAATCCTTATGAAGGAGATCAGGAAACCCTAAAAGGGAAACCCTAAATGAAATCCTAGTGTGCACACTTAATAATTAATCAATTATTAATGTGCCTAAGTTTAGCTTAAGAAACTAAAAGAATAAGTGACTTAATTAATTAACCAGTATGATATAATTAATTAAGCATAATAACTTATTACTCTAACATTTACTATTCTCATACAAAAAATTAAAATATATTTCATCCAAACACAATTTCAATTTTGAGATTTTATATTTAATTTTTTTGAAAGTTATTTTAAACAAATCTATTTTAAAATTAATATAGGTAGATGAACAAGCAAAGATCATATTCCTTAATTACACCATAAATTATCTTATGCAGCATAATCAAACAAAAGTCTCTTTTATAATGTTGTACATTTTTACAAAAATGCCAATTTTTTTTGTCAAACAATAATTTATAGTATCTAGACGAAAAGAAGTAGCATTTTTTTCCTCCCATGAATAGAAAGGTGAATATATGTTATAGTGGTTACACTGAAGGAAATTTTTTTGTATTTTTTGAATATCCTAGAGATGTACAAATTTACTATATCAATGCATGACTATGGACAACACTAACCAGGTTGTAAGACGCCATCCCCTCTAATTCATGTTTGGTGTATTTGGAAAGCTAAATTATTTTCACTCAAAATACATTATAGAGTGTGATTATCTTGAAAATAAATAACTAAAGGTGAACTATATCCTATAACTTCAAGTTTGAAATTACTATGGTGTTTGGTGACAAGATATTCATCTTTGGAAGAAGAGATGATTGGGAGGATTATCTTTTTTTTTTTACCCATCCACACCAGACAAGGTAAACTCCTATCATTTCTGCTACACCCTTCTTTAACTACATATATGCAATTTTGCTACTTTGAAATTTTTATTTTCTTCATTAGATGGGATTTCATGCTAATGAACTATACCAAATAAATTTATTTACACCATTTTAATTTTTTTTTGGATTATCTCTTGTACTATCAATTGTCTTCTACTTTGTGCTAAAAAGGAATGATCATCTCATATTTACTAGTATCTACAATTACTTTTACTCAATTAAATTGACATATTATAAAGATGATTTTATTTTGTGATGCAATTCATTTTTTTTCTTTCATGTTTACCACCATCTACCATTAATTATATTAAATAAGATTGATATATTATAAATAGGACTTCTTAAAGATCTTATTATTGAAATAAGATTAGTTAAATATCTTTTTGATGTACACATATATATTTCAAAAAATGAAAATTATAAAATAACTCTTAAGAAAATAAAATAATTCTAATTTCATGAACATTTTCAAAAAATATATACAATTTATTTATGCTATTTTCAAAGTAAAATATCTATCTACTTATTTATTAACAAGTGTTTGATTTATTGACTAATATTATTAATATTGATAATTATATTATTATTTATCTAATTATTGAAAATGACAAACAACTTTATATCAATTTTTTAAAATAGAAATAGAAATATTTACTACCAAATAACAAGATAGATGTGGCTAATATTTCTTCTATCTAAATAAACATGAAGCTCTAATATTATTTTTAAGAAACAAATTAAATTTTAATTATACTAGGCAATACTTCTATTAAAATAAAAAAGCAAGTACAAAATGACATTTCTTAAAATTAGAAGGATATTAACCTTGCGATCTTATATTTACGTCGAGAGATGTCTTACAATGGCATTTGGTGTGTTCAAAAAATCTCTACCTTAAATCAAGGAGAGTTCCTCACATTGTCACCCTTCATGTGTTTTTTTAATGTAAATCTTGATATTAATAAAAATAATAATAATAATAACAAAAAAAAATGAGTTATAAAATAGTAACTACCAATCTGTTAAATATTTATTGATTCATTATTAACTCATCAGCATTGTAGGAGAAAGGTTCGGAAACTATTTTTGCATAACCGTTTTAATGTGAATGCATAGTTTTCCACTGAAACCAACCAATTCATTTTTCTACTGCACAAGCAACCAGAGGCCTTGATTTGCGTCTGCTTGCATATTGAAGCCATGATCGAGGTACATTTTTTTAAACACTCCATTCTTCTCTTATTCAATCTAGGCACATTACTTTCTACTGTGTTATGCTTGATTGATAGGTTCTCTTGCGTTGTTTTTTCATCCGGGTCAAGCTTAGCTTGGATGAGATGTTCAATCTGGTGCACAGTGTAGGAGAAGAATGCATTCAAGAAAGTGAGTTGTTGCCCCTCTTGGAGAAAACAAAGGAGCCCATCTGCTATGCTGGCTTTGAACCCTATGGTTGGGTGCATATTACTCAGGTATGCTTTTCGATATATTATTTCTTTGTGGGTTTTGGGTTGTGTTTTAATTTTCTTTCATTGGTGATGGGATTTGAACTGTTGACCATGTAGTAGCATTTCCACCAATAGATAAATGCTAGAGAATATAGTGTTTGTGAGATGATTTTTAGAAAAAGTTATGCTATTTCATTTTCTTGCATTTCCTGAATGGAACAGACTAAGAGACGACCTTTTTTTTAATATTATTTAGAAATAGGAGTTTCTATAATTATTTCCATATGCTATTCATACGCTCTTCTCACCAGGACTCCACTTTGGATGCCAATTGGAAAGAGCTCTTCCACTGCAATTCATCACAACAATAAACTGATTAAGATGTATTCGATCCTTTCGATCAATCCAAAAGACAATTTGATATGTTGCAGATTGTCTTAGAAACTTTCAAGATGCAATTGACAGGTATAAAGCTAAATTCTAAAACCTTTGTTAGTATACCTACTACCCGCGCCAATATGAGAGACTTGGAATGATGCGTGGAATCCATTAAAGCTCAATGGAAAGAGCATTTTGTATGCTTGCAGGAAAGAAGTGCGAAAGCATAGATAGGGCGTATGAACCATTTGATAGACACCTCCAGGAAATGCGATCTCATGGTTGCCATGATTGCAAGATATGTATGCAAAGCGTCGAATCTTAGACAAATCACATGAGCCGTTTAGCAAAATGTCATCTCATGGAATGTCATGATTGCAAATTTGTGCAGTTTGCATGCAAAATGAATCTATTCAAAAGGCTTTAGAAACCCTTGCGCGAATGCAATTGCAGAATATCTCATTTATTATTTATGTCAAGAATTGAACTCTACATTTAAACAGTTACAATGATTTGACTCTTGAAGCTCTTTTATTCTAACATAGCCATATAGCTAGCTGTAACATGAGCCATAGGCCTACTTACAAGAAATTGTTTCCTGGAATATTCAAAGCTGGACTGATCCCTTGAATGGCATGGCAGGTGTGGAGCATAAAGTGGTGGTGAATGATAGCCTAAGATGCCTCTCCATTCCATTTTTCCTTAATCCTTCACACTATGTCATGGTCAAGCCTCTGGAGGAGATAGTGAGTGAAGAGAATCCTCGCAAGTATAGGGAATACAATTGGGGAAAGTTTTATAAGCGAAAGAAGGATAGCAATTTTAAAAACCTGGGAGTTGAGAATATACAAATCTACCACTTTAGAATATGATAGGTATGGGATTAATAAGGTGGAATTACCTACTGCTAGAGAACAAACATGGCATAAATATAAGTTGCTACTAGAGAAAAAATTATCTTAGATGCATATATTGTAAATAAAATGGCTTCTATGGAATACTATATGCATATAAAGTCATCTTGTATAGAAAGATTGCATCTCTACAATTTCTTCTATGGAATATAGTCATGGTGTATAGAAAGATTACATTTCTACAATGTCTTCTATGGAATACAGTCATGGTGTATAGAAATACTGCATATCTACAATATATTTTAAATGTAATATTATTATTATTATTATTATGCATGTCATTATAGTGTTACTAATTATATATACTCTTAAAGGTCTGAAATATTAAAAAGTGATTGGTAATAATTTGAATGTCTATTTAAATACTAAATAGTTGAATGGTGAAATAGTTATTGTTTTTATTAACTAAAATTTAATTTTGATTATTGAACTATTTCATAATTAAAAATAACTCTCTTGCTACATTTTTATTCTTTATTTAATTATCTTGATTTTATATGTTTTGGAATCCCCAATATATTCACCACTCTAGCTTATCTCGCTTGACATATTAGAGGGAGGGGGAGAGATAGAGGCTGATATAAAGAGATAGACAGACAGGGAAAGGAAAAGAGATAAAGAGATAGGGAGAGAGATAGATAGGGAGATAGACATAGAGAAGGATATGGATAGAAAGAGATAGAGAGATGAGTGAGAGGGAGATTGAGTGAAAAATAAAGATAAAGATAGAGTAGAAGAGATGGAGGAGTGAAGAATGGAATACAGATGACATTTCCTAAGAGATGGATGGCAGAGAGAGGAGATTTAGGAGTTGAGGAGAAAGAGGAGAATATGAGGCAGAGACGGAGACGAATATAGGATGGATGGAGGAAGAGGACAGCAGATAAAGGAGGGAATGGAAGGAAGGAAGGAGGAAGAGAGAGGAGAGGATGAGACAAGAGAGAGAGAGAGAGAGAGAGAGAGAGAGAGAGAGAGAGATTAATAAGAAAGAGAATGAAGAAGGGGGAGAGAGGTCAAGGATATATACATATAGGGATAGAGATGTAGAAATAGATGTAGAGAGACATAGATAGAAAGAGATAGAGAGCTCGGAGTGAGAGAGAAAGAGAGAGAAACAAATAGAGGTAGATAGGGAGATGGAGATAGATGAGGCAAGAGTGAGAGAGAAAGAAGGTGATAGAGATAAGTAATAGAGAGATATAGATAGGTTGAAAGATAAAGAGATAGAGATAGAGGTAGGGAATGAGAAAGAGGAAGTGTGTGTATGAGTGAGAGAGAGATCTATGGAGAGGGACATATATTTACAAATAGAATATAGACTATGAGGTGTTACAAACACACACTATTAATATTATTGTCATTTTGGATTCCTACAATTGATATCTCTCGATGTTTTCTATATAGACTATATAATAGGATAGATATGCTAGTTAGTTTCAATGGCAAAGCAATTTCAAAATTACAGAATTCATGCAACATTAGGAAAGCATAGGATAATGTCTCCTCATAATTTTCAGTCCTATCATTCAAACTTACCAATTTAGGTTATCAGATTGTTTATCCTTGAGTTTCGAGCTCTGGACCTTCGCTTACCTACTCAGAATATAAAAAATGACGAAGTTAAATTTTGAAAAACAAAAAACAGTAGCTTTAAACTCCGATGGCCTGAAATCCTGTATCCGCAAAAGGTAAGTTTTGAATTTAAAAAATTAAAATCCTTCGCAACAAGAAATTTTTTAATAAGTTTGAAATTTTCATACCGACAGCTTTGTCAATTCTTCACTTGAGCCGCCGATCAAAACTGAATTGATTTGTTTTTCTCTGTCATCGAATTTTTCACAAAACTATTTAGGAGATGGATTTTAAATTCGCAGCATTAAAGGGAAAATCGATGTACAAGACATCAATTTTCCTTCCAAGGACGGAGCTTTGTCTGCAAAATCTTCTGGTTATGTTCGTTTTTCTGAGAGCATTTAAAGGGTTTAAATGACATTGTCGAGTATTTAAATTGTGATAACTGGATAAAAGATGCTCTTGCTCATCTTTAATAAACCAGGAACGTACAGGTTTTCTTTAAATCTCGAGGATTTTAACGATATTTTGGAGATTTTAATTTGATATTTTTACGGATTTAAAGGTTATTATCGACTGACTATTTGAATTGTGGTAAATGGTCGGATCATTTAAATCATGTATGCTTAAATTTACATTTAAAGTTAATTTTGATCAATTAAAAGGATAAATATTTAATTTTTTGGTGTGAATGAGGTGTAAAATTATTATTTGACTATTTGATCATTAAATTAGATGATGTTTATTAAAGTGGAAAACACTTACCTTCTAGAAAGACATTTAAAAAAATGTGATTGGAAAAGCGTGAAATTTTAGATGTGGTATTACACTTGCAATGTAATAGTAACGAGAAGGACAAAAACTATTACATTGGTATCTTATAAGTATAATAAGATTGTATATCACCTTTGATCATTATTTTTCATCATTAATTTGATTTTCTCAGGGGCTTGACTAAAAGAGAATAAATTCTTATTTACCAACTTCTCAAATAATGTGTAAACACCATTTAAAAAATTAGGGGTATTAAATTAAGGTGGGTTATTTTCAGTCATTAGAATTCTATCAAATCATTTTTGCAAATAAAGTTCAAATGCACATGTCAAGTTCCCTTACATGAGGTTAGAGTTCTCTTCTACACATGCAAAGATCAAATCTATAGGCGTGGTCTTTAACTTGAGCCAACCAAAAAAATTACTGCTTTAAGGTCATCCTTTGACAAATCCAGATTTCCTGCTACATAGGCAAATCAGCTTCATATTTGACAATATTTATTTCATCGGATTAATATCTAAATATCTTTTATTATTATTTAATTATCATGTTAATTACAATGTTTATATTTGATTATTGATCTCAGTTATGGATCCTAGGGTTTTATTATTATTTAATTATAACTATAGGAAAATTATAATGACAATATTATTTTATTAAATTGTAAATATTTTTTATTGAGAGGATAAACATCTCAAATATAAATTTTTTAATTATTGGTATTGAGAATATAGATTATTTCGAGTGAATGAATAATTGACCTCCTTCAACTTAGCACCAATGACTAAGGGGTATCCATTCCACCATATCATGTAGAGAACATTGTTAAACTTGTTCCTTTTACAATGCAAACCTCTTATGTTCAACAAGGCTTTATCTCTTTGTGATCCATTAAACTTTACCAATAAACCAAGAGCCACTTGACCATTGCAAGTATTTTAATTAAGATGCAAGTATATTGCACAAATGTATAAAATATTTATCCCATATTAGATCAAATTTGTTGAGAAAATACTTTTTTTAAATATATGATGATGAAATATAGTGACATTCACATAAGCACCTCTAAAGAAAGACACAAATGTGATATACAACTACCTTTTTAATAGATAAAAGTGGATGCTAGAGGTACACTTTTACACCTTCATTTTATAACATAAACATACAATATTTGTTTGAGATTACTTGTAATTAGGTTGCATAACTATGTATCCTAGTCCTTAGACAAGATCATAAAGCTCTATATCTTAAAGCTACATAATCTAAATCTTTGATTTTTTAGCTAGGATTAGGTTGTGTAGTACAACCTAACCCTTAGATTTTATCAAAATGATGACCTAATTTGTCTATTTTAAATTTAATTCTCCGACTTCCAAGGTGAAATTTCAAGAAATTTATTGTTAGCAAATCAAAGGGTATGTGCAGGGAGATGGGGGAACAACTAGTGAACATAACGCGAGCATGTTATATAATGTGCTTGCATTTTGATTTTATTTAAAGAGAAAAAATCAAGAGCCCAAGATCATTTGAGCTTGACCTCAACAAAAATTTATGGTTTGAAAGTTTCTAGAGTACACTCATGTTGTGTAATAGGTCATTCGCCACCAATTTTTCCATTGAATTGTTGCCAAAATGCTACCATGACATTTCCAAGGTCAAAGATGTTAGGAAAATAGTGTCTCAACCTTATAATTGCAAGAGGTTACTATTTATAGTAAGTTTACATTTGAGCACAAATTGATGCATAATTTTCCCCGAAGGTCCAGATTGACTAAATAAGTATGCTAGTAAAGTTTTGTCATAAGATCATGTCTAGATTTGAAAATATTAAAGACTTCCTTTTTCAAAGTTTCAAAGTCTATTTTGAAGGAATTAGAGGAATTTTTTGGGCGTGAAAGTGATCATAAATGGTGTCACTTGTTATATTTTGATAGGCTAATTCATAGGCTTTATATTGATTCAAATGATTTATCAATTAGACACCCAGATCAAAAGTTATGGCCTTTGGAAGTTGGATCTCCTAAAATGAGAGTTGTAAAAATGGGTTGGTCACATAAATGAGTTGTAAAGGGGGAGTTACATGTGGTGGTGTGTGTTTAGACACATCATAGGAATATGTTATTGGAAACAAGGATGGGTACCACTTTCTAGGTGGTTTCAGCTCATGGTTTTGTAATATCATTTGACGATTTCATGTATTGTATCTCCTATATATTAGGTGCATGAGATGAAGGTTGTGTGTGAGAGTTTTATAGTTTTTGAGTTACCTTTGTATCTCTTGTTGGTGATACTACCATGAGAATTCTTGATCTACAGGTATATTGTAATCTTGTTGATTTTTGAATAATATATTAGGCAACTTTTGGAGTGTGGGGTTTTTGTCCCAAAAGGTTTTTCCCCACGTAAGTCACTATGTTGTGGTATGAATATGATTTATGTTTATTTCATTTAAGTTTCTATAACTGTTCAAATCAAAAAAGTATTTGTATAACCCTCCTCTCAAGATTAGTGTAGGAAGGGGTAAGTGAAAAAAGATGGGGGAAGAAAAATGGGGCTTAAGTGGCCACTTTTTTCTTCTTCTAAAATTAGGAAATATTTACCTTGGACATGAAATTGGGGATAGTTACACTCAAAATTTTGAGATTCAAAAAAAACAAGGATCGTAGTGATCTAAGTCTACTTTCTAAACTATTGTTTTT
>VDFB02168338.1:0-30032 GCA_007258455.2 Sequoia sempervirens
TGATATGATATGGTGTGAATATTGATATGATAGATGAATGTATATGAAATAAAGGAAAATAGGATTGAAGGATGGATATAGAATGGGGGAATGCACCTATCTTCTCTATTTCATTAGGAAAAAGAGATCCCTTATGATAAGATTTACTTTCAACCATTAGGTGAGTCAACCTTAATAGAGATCTTATTGTTTTCCTTATGATTGAGGACGGGGTAAATATGCCTAAAATGCACTTTTGGGAGATAAATAAAAAATACTAAATGAACCCAATTATGCAATATGAAACTTGAAGCATCAATTTAAAGCATAACAGAAATAGAAACAATCAACTTCTAGTAGATCTGAGAAAGGTAAGATTTTATGCACCTATCACCAAAAGCCTCTGCTAAGTGTCCTCCTAGGATAGATTCGCCCTAGGGTGAATGGGTCTAGGTAGGATTTTTTTTTAAACTTCAAAATTTGGATATGTAGCTTTTGATTTGTACTTCCTGCTTGTACCTTTCAATCTCCACTTTTAGATTTGTACCTATAGCAAAACTGAAAATTTTGGCTTGTTTGTATGGGGGTTTGCCTCGATCAAACCCCATATTTGGTAATTAAACCTTGATGAAGAATATAGATCTGAAACATAAATGTGTGTGTAAGCCCTAATCTTAATTGTGTCTAAGATTGTTTAGAGCCAAAATGCAAATAAACCTTATTCAAGTGTGTTAGAATAAGATCCTTAAATGAACATGAACAATGAAATAAAGACCAAATTAGGGAGAAATTAAGACACCCCAATAGATCCAAAATATTATTATACCTTGCTTTAGGTGGCTAGTAGATTGAAGATAGAAGATAGGATCAGTAGGAAACAAGTCATTAGATCAAGGGAAATGGCTAGTTGCATGTCCCAAAACCTAGAATCCATCATGATCCACCATAGGCACCAATCTTCACAAAATGAGTTTCAAGACCTACAAAATAATTGAAATGTTGCTCCAAGACTTCAAATTTGCTTGCTTGAATGTTCTCCTTGCTCTTGAGTGCTAATATTGTGAATATCTTCTCAATATTTTTCTCAACTTAGTGTAAAATGGTGAAAAAATTAGGCTTTATAGGCTTTCTTTCTAATTTCCTGATTATTAAATCCTGAAATCCGACAATTCAAACTTGAATCTAGGACTTTAAGATGCCACCAAAAACATGTTTAAAATTTGAATTTGGATCTTAAAGGGGACCCATTCACCCAAGGGCGAATGGGTCCTTGCCTAAAAATCCAGAATCGATATATTTTGGGGCATTAGATTAATTAAATGTATTTATTCAATGCATGTTGCAATGTCAGAAAATGATAAAAATAGGCCTTGGGATACATAATAGAGGGATTTAGGGGCCTATTTATGAAAGGTAAAAATGCATAAATATGAGGTCACTAAAATAGGTCCAAATTAAGTGTGAAATTATACTATCATATAAAAGGAGTACAATTGTCTACACTACAACATGCTTGAGGTCTAGATAGAAAATGGTAGAGATGTGATAAATAAGAGTTAGAATAAAAATGGCAGCATATAGGTGAGATAATGAGATGTGTTATCTAAATGTCTTAGATTAAGGATTTATTTATATGCTTTGCTTGAAAGGAATCAAGGGTGGAGATTAAATTATAAATTAATTTAATCAAGGATGGAGGATTAATGAGAGATAAAAGACATGGATCAAGGGGTTAAAATTAAATAAAGGTACTTAATTTTAATAGTTGACATTGAGGAAATAAATAAAATATTTGAAAGGTGGGAAAATTAAATAAATTAAATATTTAGGGACTAATCTCGCCCCCTCTCACCCCAAGTACCCAAGATACAAGCTATTGGGCTATTGGGTGCGGTTGTGGGGATACCCCTCTTGTTAACAATAAATAAAATAATTAATTATTTAATTTAAGAGAGATAAGTGTTAGGTAATTATAAAATTGTGAAAAGTATTTAATTATGGGAGAGGAAAGGTGGAAATATTTAAATAATAAGATTATTTAATTATTAGAAGAAAATGAGACCTATGAAAGGGGAGAAGTGTTAGGTAATTAAACAATTGTGAAAAATATTTAATTATGAGAGGAAAATGGATGTTGAAAGGGAAAATAATTAAATAAAAATTATTTAATTGTTTAGAGGAAAATTAGCTTAATTAAATAATAAATTATTTAATTAATAGAAAATAGAAGAAATATGCAAGTGTGGGTCTATATAAAAATGTATGGACAATTTTAGGTGTCTACATTTTACCCCTCTTTGATATAATATCACAAACAAGTGGCATTGTATCAAAGAATATGAAAGGCGTTGTAGATGAGGAAAGAGAGCTATGGATGCCCTCTCGAGAGATTGGCCCAAAAAGATCAATATTGAGCCAAGCTCATGAAAAAATGATATTGAAGATTCAAAAATATGGATGACCTAGGTGGATGCAAAAAAAAAAGGAATGCGACACATTGATTAGATACAAGCAAAGCATATAAATGGATTATGAAATGGATTCAATATGGGAGGAAAGGATATGGAGGGCTAGCTATGGAAATGAATGGAATGGAAAGGCTATGAAGTGATCATTTGTTTCATAATAAAGCAGAATGAATCCCTCTTTGTTATTGGTTATACTTTTTGTAATCAGTATTAGGAAACTGACTCAATACACACACATAAGAAAGACTCATGCCTCACTCCTCAATCTCCTTCATACACAACAAGGTGTAGAGATCCTCGAGCTTCCTCAGAATGTGACAAGAAAAGAAAAGATACAAAAGATAAGAATAATGATCAAGATAAAAGACAAGACTTAAGAGAAAGCACAAGCTCTCATGTATGCAAAATGATATGATAAATATGCAAGATCACGATAATGAAAAATGCAAATGCTAATGCACATGATATGGATCAATGAGGCAAAAGACAGCGTGTTGAACAAGATAACAACTGTAATACCTTTTGCCAAGAGATATGATCAAGTTTTTTATTGTTTGAAAGATCAAGGTAGGTGTCTAATTAGGAAAGATGTATTCGTCAAGACACAATAGTTTGATTGTTTGGTTGATTGCTTTGATTGTGATAAATTACTAAAGGTTTGACTTAAGAAATGTTAGATGTTAATTTGATTTAACAAGAATTTTTTTCTCATGGTGTTCATTAAACCCCAATGTTTCACAATGTTAAAGATTTTATGATTTGTTTAAATATCTTGCTCATAACAACGATAATGCAATGATATATAAAAAATGTAAATGATAATGATCAACAAGATTTTATTCCTTAGTCAAGTTGAAAACCAAAAGAGGTATGGATAAATATGGATCAATGATATGGTATGGAGATCAAAGATATGGGTTAATGATAGAACATGTAAGGATACACCCTATATGGAGAATGAAAATAGATGGATCAAGATATGAAACCCTATGGGTGGAGGGAACCAATGACAAGGGAACCCAAAATGTTTGGTCAAAGACAAAGGATAAATAGAGGACCTTTGGAGGACTCCAAAGATCACACGTCAAAGTAATAACATGTCCTCATACTAAGAGGTATAACAAGGGATAAGTATGACAAGTGATATGGGGGATGGAAGACACACATGGTCTAAAGCATGTATTAGATATTTGTTCTTATTATTTTTTCCTATACTTTATGCAAGATCAGAGGAAGGTGGATGGATAAAGTGGATAGCATGGAATATAAATGAAGGAATATGATGGTTAAGTGAAAATAGGATAATGTATCGTACTAATGGAAAAGGCTTGCCCCCAGGTGTACAAGCAAGGGTAGATGGATGGATATGAAAGCCCATAGAAATGGAAGCTCATGGAGGTGTATGGATATGAATGGAGGACTCAAGTGTCTCTTTACGAAAGATAGTACCTCATTGACTAAATGTTTCTTACAGACATGGCTAACATGTTCCCACTCAAAGACGTTGGTAGGAAAATTGGTAAAGATAATGGAATGGATAGGGGTAGGGAGAAGGGAGTTAAGGATTCATGCAAAGGATTGGATTAAAGGTATTGAATGAGGGATGAAGGTTGGATGGACGTATGAAATGAAGTCATTATGAGGGAATGTGGGAAAGAACAACATTGACACGCAACTTGAAGGCTGGTTAAAGTTGAAGGATTGAGAAGGGGAGGTTGGGATAATAAACTTGGGCATGTAAGGACCCAAAAAATATTTGGAGGATGATGAAATATTTATGATTGGCTTATGAGATGAAATATACTTAGATGGGGGATTGGGTGATGGTGGAATAATGGAATTTTTTAGATTAGCAAGTTTCAATATCAATTTGGATTTTCATTTGAATGCATGGATTATTTTGTTTTCTTTGGAACCCACATTGTTTTGACTTTTGATTTTTTTTAAATTGGCTTTTGAATTTTCTTAGATATGTTTTGCTTTTGATTTTAGAGTATATTTTTCTTTGTTTTGGCATGTATTTTTAGTAAGACATGATGATCTTCAGGTTTTTGTAGATTATTGGATTTATGCATTTCTTGTTCGGTATCCCAATTGCTTGGAGAGGCTATAGAGGGATTATATCAAAATAGAGTATTTTGAAGTGGAAGGTGCTAGAAGGAATTCAAGGGTATGTGTCTTTGTTGTTATTGAAAGAGCATGTAAGGATATACATGAGGAACATATGGGTCCAAGATGGATGGAAGGGTTGATGGATGAAGTTCTAGAATAGATGGTAAAGATGATGGTGGAGGTGGACGTCTTGATTTAAAGGAAGACATTTTGGGTTTGAAAGAGCTACCAACATCTTGAAAGAATGTATGTAGCCAAGGCCATAAGAATTTAGATGTGTTTTAATATTAGGGTGTTCAAGTAAACCTTGCTTGTGGAGGCCCAACCCTTTCTCTTGATAATTCATCTTTTGAAGAATCTTCTTACTAATGCGATATTTTTCACTTGTGAAACAAGATGAAAGCCCAACTTGAGGGATGTTGGATGTGGAAGAAATGTGGCACTCTAGGAGAAAACTAGTTTTTATAAAGGTGGATGAACCAAACTTATATGTTTGTGGTTCATGAATGGGATCTTGTGATGGATTAGGATTATCATGTAATATAGGGAAAATACTTATACCTTGGGGGTCTTGAGAGATAATGGATAAAAGAAAAAATCTTATGATGGACTAGGATCATTACATGGAGGTGGTATGATAGGATCATGATATGAAGTGGATATATTAGGATCATCAAATGGATTAGATATGGTAGGATTATGAGATGGTATAGGATCATGCAATAAAGTTTATGGACTAGGATTGTGGCATGGAGTTGAGAGACTTGGATAATGAGATGGTATGGGGTCATGAGATGGAATGAGATCATGAGATGGAATGTGATCACAAGAAGGAATGCAATCATAAGAAATAATGAGATCATGAGAGGGAGTACTTTTATCTTGACATAAAGGGGGATCTATGATGTCATGCTTTGGATCAACAAAGTCAAGTGAGTGACATGGTTGAATTTTTATAAGTGTTATGAAGGTGGAAAAAGATGAAATGGATGAGGTGGATGAGATGGATAAACATGGGATGGATGAGGTGGAAGTGGGTGGAATAGAAGACTAGGACTAGCATTTTATGAAATAATATTTTGCATGGGTTTTTGTACTTCTTTGAGAGTGACTTTTGGTGCTCCTTGGAGGATGAATTTTGGTTGTATTTTGATGGTGTTCTTTGGTGATCTTTTGATGGCCCTATTTGAATTGATTATTGGTTGACTAATATGTGAAGTGCATGAGCAATGGTTATAGATGGTTGTTGGTTGAACATGAAAGACATTTTGATTTCCCTTGTCAATGGAGAGAAATGATGATATGGAGGTGACGTGAATTGGGTGTAAGTTTCAATGGTGGCTTAGATAGTGTTTAAGATCTCTTAGAATCTACTTATGGGACACGTGATCATGGATTTTATGTGATGTTTAAAGTATTTGGAAAGGATAAATTCAACAAAATCTTGAGGTATGAGATGGAATATGGAGGATATATTAGGCTCATCTTGATCCATGGTTTTTGGTAGGTCTATGGTTTTTTTGTTTGATTAAGATTTAGATATTGAATACACATTCACACATGTAAGACAAGATTTGATGTAATATGTAATGCAAATGATTATGATAAGAAGACACTTCCAATTACAAGAACAACCTAGCGATTATTCAAGTGGGTAGATTGGCCAATGGTCTTAAACTAGGATGCATAATGATCTAGGGATGTCCTCTATTTATCTTGAAGGTACGTGAGACCCAAATTCATAAATTTGAAAGGATAATAATGCCAAAAAATTAGGAGGAGAGGGTAACCTACACTCCATCTTCACTTCCCAAAGGTATGAAGTTCTTTGAGGCTTAGCCAAAATTGACAAAATTCACTTCCAAGGGGTGTCTTTCAGTTCACCCCCCATTATCTATACTCTTTCAAAACACTAGAGTTGAGGTTGCCCCTAGAGTGTTCACTTCTCTAAGTAAGCCCCCTAAGAAGGTTACACAGAAGTGATGCAAATAATACTTTTGATCTTCAAGATCATATAATAATTCGAGAGAACATACGCATGTATTTGATCACACAAGAAATGTTCGTTAACCTTAGAAATTGAAATATGTGATGTGAAAATGAGAGTGTTGAAGAGTGTTTTTGATTCCTATGATCATATGGAAATGTGAGGGAAGAGCATACACACCTCTAAGCACAAACAAGATCACCAAACAATGTAAACTCTTGTTCTTTTTAAGCCCAAATTAAAAATGTGATTTTGAGAAGATGCTTGTTCTTTTTAAATCCAAATTGAAATGTGATGTAAAAAAGATTAAGATAAAGATATGAGTTGAAAAGTGTGCACTTGGATTTTCTTTAGCTCTAAATTTATGTCCACTTGATCCAATTTTCCCTTTGGAAGAGCTTATTTTTCTAGACATTAACAAAACCAACAACAAAACAAAATTGTAACAAGATAATTGATCACTAATATTCGAGGGTTAGATTAAAACCAAAAAAAATCTCAAATATGATAATGACAATAAAATTCTTGCAAAGATCATAAAATAATTTGTGATGCAACAAAATAGATGTATATGAAAAATATGCTCATCACTAGATTGTAATTCCATTTTTTTTCACCTAGTCAAAATAAATTTGATTTTTAGAAATGTTTTTGGTACCAAAAACAAAAATACAAAGAACAAACCCCTACTTAAATTTCAAGAGATTTCCAAAAATGCAATTTTTTTAAAAAAAGTTTGCTAATTTGCACCTAGAAATATGAAATTATGGAAAAACTCTAATTAACAAATATTTATTTTTATCACTATTTTCACCTCAAAAATGAATCTTTAAAGAACAAACCACCACTAAAATTTCAAGAGCTTTCCAAAAATGCAAAAAAAAAAAGAAAATTTTGTTGACATCCAGAAATGAAGATTTATGAAAAACCATAAAATCATCATAAATCACCCAAAAATAATGATATGACCTTATTTTTCCTTTTTTAGTTTCCTTAGATTATCCATAAACTTTGGCTAAAAACTCATAAAAAGATTTGTGGTCATTTGAAATATATGGCGCAATATTTGAAATCTAGGGCTTTGTCTAAAAACAAAGCAAAACCTGCAACAAAAAGCTAACAAAACAGGCATAAAACAAGCTAGATCACGAGAAGTGGGTCCAACTCCAAAATTCCTTAAAATTTCTCAAAATTTTGAGCCAAAACTCAATTACGAGGTTCACATCAGGTGCACCAAAATGTATGATAGGGTTTATAATTTGGGGAATAAGCATGAATCGATAATAACAACCACAAAACTACCTAATTCAAGCTATGAAGATCCTAATTCAACAAAAAAGTACAAATGACAATAGAAACATAAATAATAAAAGCAATAAACCTCCATTCCTATGTCATAATTGAATCACCTTCATTGCTCTTCTCCATTTTGCTTTGTTTGTTCTCAGATTTGTAGTATGCAATAAACTCAATGAGCTTGATGTTGACAATTTGATAGCTTGATCTTTTGATAGCAAAACTTCAAAGATTGTGGTTAACCTTGAAATGAAGATGATGATTTGCTTATATAGAAATCCCAATTCAAATGAAGGGTGAGGATTAGATAATGATGTACCATTATCAATGGATGAAGTTGATTGAGACAAGGATAAGGCTGAATGGGCCAAAACTCAAGAAAGTGGTTGAGATTTAGGGCTTAGATAAGAAGAAAATCAAATTAAATAACGATAATTATTTAATTTAAAGGGGGAAAATGAATAATTAAATAATTAAAAATAATTATTTAATGAGAGAAGAAAATGGTAAATAATTAAATAATTAAATATAATTATTTAATTATGGAAAAGGAAAAATGATAAATAAATAATTAAATAAATAAAATTGATATTTATTTAAATTAATCAAAGGAAGAACAAGATAAATTGAATTAATTAAATAATTAAGAATTATTTAAATAATAGAGGAAAATGACATTAGAGAATAACTAAATAATTAAAATTATTTAATTATACAAGGAAGAAGGCAAATCAGTGATAAAGTGTTGCTTGTAGGCTCAAAACATTTTTTAGTGTCAACACTAGTCATTACCACATAGGCCAAGGACACCAATTGATTGACAAATAGACACAAAGAACCTTCTATCACTTCAAACTTTCTATATACTAAACATATCCTCTAGAAACTCTATAATATGATAGAACAAGTGTAGGCATACTTTCCTCTAGATCATAGAGCCTACAATGTCTCTAGAAGGGAGACTTGAAAAACACTAAACTTCATAAATATCAGGTAGAAAACATTATGGTATAGTCTTTTGAATCGCCACTATCACAAATAATAGATACATGCATGATATTACAAGCATACAACAATCACGCCAACTCTTCAAAAGACGGTCACTTATCAATAAAACTAATTTAGTGATATGATTGATTTGATAGTAAAATTACCAACACAAAAAGATATGCAATGATACTGAACATCTGTCACATAGTATCCTACCAAAAATATAGCATATATTTCTATAAATCTCTACAACTCAAAATGATAAGTTGATGGGAATATAATGATACATGCATGATATTACAAGCATAAAACAATCACACCAACTCTCGAAAGGCAGTCACTTATCAATAAAACTAATTTAGTGATATGATTGATTTGATAGTAAAATTACCAACACAAAAAGATATGCAGTTATACTAAACATCTGTCACATAGTATACTACCAAAAATATAGCATATATTTTGGTAAATCTCTACAACTCAAAATGATAAGTTGTTGGGAATATAATGATAGTTCAAGTACTCCTTGGCAACCTTTGGCCTCAATCCTCTGCAGCAATTACAACCTTTGTTCAACTATCTCCCCCTTTGTCATTGATGGCAAACAACAAAATGTTGTCACCCATAAAACTTGTTGGTCACACACAAACCCATTTATCTCCCTTAGATTGATTTCTCCCCCTTGAAAGATATAGTATTTTCAGTTCACTTTATCTCCCTTTGACATCAATGGAAAAAGGTTAACACTCTAAAAATATCCCCCTTTTTGCATTTCTGGAACTCTACACAATTTGAAAACATGTTTCTTGAACAACCTCCCCCGAGTCCATGCTTCATTACTACTAAAAACACTTTGCAAGATCACCAAACCTTCTTTTGGTAGGGATACCAAGCTCCCCCTCACCTTGTGTTTCCTCTTGATTTAAGAGGAGGGAGCAATAACTCCCATATATTTTCAGAGAAACTCAAATGTCTCCTTAGGAAGTGGTTTTTTGAAAATATCTAACACTTGCTTCTTGGTCTCAACATACTCCAACTTCACCTTCTTTTTTGTAACTTTCTCTAGATTAGAAAATGATACTTGATTGCAATGTATTTTGTCCTTGAGTGCATTACTAGAATTTTTAGATGTTTATAGTGATGATGTTATCACACCTAATAGAAATAGGTCCATCAAACACAACCTTCATCTCCTTCAAATTTTGATTCATCCACAAAACTTGAGTGCAACATAAGGATACAACAATGTATTCTACTTCTGTTGTAGATGAAGAAACAGAGTCCTATTTCTTGCTCAACCATGACACCAAACTATCACCTACAAAGAATGCTCCACCACTTGTGCTCTTCCAGTCATTTGTGCTCCCTATCCAATCTACATCTGTAAATGTAGTTAGAGTGAAATTTTCACTCTTTGGATATCATAGTCCAAAATCCATTATAGCCTTCAGATATTTGACTATCCTTTTTACTGTTTTGACGTGAGTTTCTTTAGGTGTTGCCTAGAATCTAGCAACCATTCCAACTACATGCATTATATCTAATCTAGATGGTGTCACATACAACAAACAACCAATCATTGATATGTATAAAGTTTGGTTTTTCAAAGCAGATTCATCATCCTTACTAAGCTTGCATCCTATAACCATAGGTGTACTCACCAATGTGCAGTCTTCCATCCTAACATTAATTAGAATCTCTTTTATGTATTTGTTCTAGGAAATGAATATTCCTTTGTCTAGTTGTACAATTTGCAATATAAGAAAGAAAGATAATTTTCCTAGCATTGACATTTCAAACTCATTTTGCATTGCCTTTTGAAACTCCTTGCACATGTCATATCATCTACATAGACCACTACTATCAAAAGTTGATCACCTTTTGTTTTATGTACAAATTACTATATGCACTTCCTCTCTAGAACCCTTGCTACTGCAAGTATCTATCCAATCTTGAATACCAAACTTTGGGAGCTTATTTGAGTCCATACAAATCCTTCTTCAATCTGCACACATAATCAAGATTATCATAACATTGAAATCCTTTTGGTTGTTCTATGTAGACCTCTTCTTGTTGTTCATTCAGAAATGTTGACTTAACATCCATCTAGTATACATTGAAATTCTTGAATGTTGAAAGAGCTAAAAACATTCTAATAGCTTCTAGTCTTGCTACTAGTACAAATGTCTCCTCAAAACCTATGCCTTCCACCTAAGCATATCTTTTACATACAATTCTAGCCTTGTTCCGGATAACTTCACCTTCTTCATTTAGCTTGTTTGTGAAAACCCACTTGGTTCCAATCAAATTTTTGCCTTTAGGTATTAGGACCAATTCCCAAGTTTCATTCTTCTTGATATGATTCAACTCTTCCTTTATAACATCTATCCAACCTTTCGCTTTTCTTGCTTCTTTATAATACTCTGGTTCTATCTTTGATAGTAATGCAAAGGGTACTTGCTCACTTGTCCTCTCAAGTCTCTTTTGGGTCTAAACCCCACTATTTTTCATCTCTTATAATTTGGTATTTAGAGTGGTTCTTTTGAACATATTTTATTGGAGTTGTTGTAACAATTTATGACTCTTCATCATTATTGTGGATTGGTTCTTCATCATCTTCTACTTTTGGAGCACTAGTAGACTGAATTGTTTGATCAACTCTCACATTTTCACTTTCTATAATCCTCTTTAGCCCTTTGTTGTAACATCTATATGCTTTACTAGTCATAGAGTAACCAAGAAAAATATCTTCATCAAATTTGGAATCAAACTTACCCAATTTTTCTTCATCTCTTTTGATGTAGCATTTGCTTCCAAATATCCTAAGATGTCTGATTGAAGTCAGTATTCCTCTCCACAACTCATATGGTGTTTTGTCAGTCCTCTAATTTGAGCTCTATTCAAAATATACACTACAGTCTAAACATCTTCTCTTGAGTACATATCTGAAAGATTTTCTTGACTCAACATTGTTCTTGCCATCTTTTGTATAGTTTGGTTCTTCCCTTTTGCAACTCCATTTGGCTGTAGAGTCTTAGGAGCAAAAAATTGCCTCTAAAACTCATGCTCTTCATAAAAAATTTCATAGTTGTCAGAAGTGAATTCTCCACCTTTGTCTAATCTCAAAACCTTGATTGTTCTTCTGATTTCATTTTCTACTAATTCCTTAAATTTCTCAAATGCTTCAAACTTCTCCTTTAGAAAAGTAACCCAAGTCATTCTAGTGTAATCATCTATAACAATCATGAAATACTTGTCTCCTTGTAGACTCTTTGTCCTCATAGGTCCACACAGATCTATATGAATCAAATCTAATGGTTCTGATGTAGAATACTCCTTAGCAGGAAATTTGCTTCTTGCCTATTTTCCTTCATGACATGGTTTGGATCATATAGATTGAGGATTCTTAATATTTGACATATCTCAGACCATTCCTCTTGAGCTAATCTTTACAATGTCATCAAAATTAATATGTCCCAACCTTTTGTGCCAAATCCAACTTTCTTCTCTCTGCACAATAAGATAATTTTGTCCATTCAACTCACTAACATGATATATGTCACTGTCTATCCTACTTCCTTCTGTAATAAGTTATCAGGTACTTGATTTCTTCATTTCACAACATTCAACACTAAAAGATAGCTTATAACCTTTATCATTTGTTTGACTTACACTTAACAAATTATGCTTTAGTCTCTTAACATACAAAACATCATGTGTCTTTGTCCTACCACCATCAAGACTCAAAGTAACCTTACCGATGATTTTGGAAATAGAGTTATTTCCAAGAGTTACAAAACGTCTTTCAAATTTCTTGAAATTCATGAACTTACTTTTATCTCCAATTATGTGGCTTGAACAACCACTATCTATGATCCACAAATTCTTCTCTTTTTTATCATGTAGTGTAGTTTAAGCCACCATTGATTTCTCTGACCTTTTCTCTTTCGAAACCTTCTTCCAAACTTTATCTAATTCATGATTTCTACCTTTTGATTCTTTCCTTCTTGTTTCTAGCAGAGGGGGGATCACAAAATTGCTTCTACAATTCCTAGCAATGTGTCCAAAATTGTTGCATTTGTAGCAATGATATTAAATTTTCTTACCTTATCGCTAACAAAGTTCTTTTTTCTTACCTTAAATTTTCTACAATCCATAGCCTTATGACCAAAATTATTGCAATTAAAACAATAACCAAAAAAAATTGAACCTGGTGTTGTATCCCTGTCTTCCAAATCTTCTTCTCTTCTTTTGAACTTGAATAAAGTCATTATTTTGTGTCTTGCTTTCATCACTTGCAATAAATCTTTCAATTTTTGTACTTCTGGAACCAATCACTTTCAGACTTGCTTTAGCATACTTCAATGGTTGTTCTATCACCTTATTCTTCTTATCATCAAAACCAATTTTGATTTTGACATGCAGAGATCTCTGACTTCCCAATATCTGGTCTAGGGTCTCATTACTCTTTCCAAAATTCATTTGCACCTGCTAAATCATCTTTTCAAGCTCTTTTCTTATCAACACAACTTTTGCTTCAAGTTTCTCACAATCCTTACCCATTGACAACAATTTTCCAATCAAAATTTCTTCAATATTTTTTGCTTCTTCTATTTGTGTCTTCAATTCAACAATCATCTTTTTTGCTTTCTCTAGATTTAGAGATAACTTTTCTTTAGCCTTCACTTCTTCTACAATTCTCTTCTTCAGTATCTTAATCTCTTTTCCAACACATAGCAATTTTTCCACAAGATCTACTTCATCTTCATTGTTTCTGGAACCCATTTTTGCATCTTCTTCATTAGTTTCAAAATCCATGAATACAACTTTTCCATTTTCATCACCAGAGATATCTTCATCATCTTCCTCAAAATATTAGTCATCCTCATTAGTGTAGAGACTCTTTTGTTTCCACTAACCTTTATTCTTTCTATGAAATGATTTATTTCCATATTTTTTCTCAACATTGTTAGAATTCTTATGGGGACACTTAGCCATAAAATGTCCTATTTCATTGCAATTAAAACACTTAAAAAATAACTTGCCTTTATACTTATTGGAACCTCTTTTTAGATTTCTAACAAAATTAGCTTCCTTAGGATCTGATCCAATATCAAATTCTTGATCAACTTCCTTCTTAGATACTCTAAATGTTGCCTCTTTCCTTATAGGATCTTCACTTTCAAATCTCATTTCAAAAGAAATTAGAATGCCATGCAATTTGGTCATCTTCAAAACATTTAAATCCTTAGCTTCTTTGATTGCAAAGACTTTAGAATCAAACCTTCTAGGAAGAGATCTACGTACCTTTTTCATAACAATATTTTCTTTAAATTCCTCACCAAGACCTCAAATGAAGTTGACAACTTCATCAACCCGAAGCAGGAATGCAATAATGTTCTCATCTTCTTTCATCTTCATGCTTTCAAACTAAGATCTATGATTTTGCAACTTTGCCTCTTTGACCTTGTCATCACCTTCATGGATGGTATGCAAATTTTCCCATATTTCCTTCACTGTCTTGCACTGCATTACTTTCACAAATTCAAAGTTAGTCAATCCACATAAAATAGTATTCCTTGCCTTAGCATTAATTTCACAAGCTCTCTTTCTGGCTTGATCCCTAGGAGGGTTTTTAGGAATCTCATATCCTTCTATCACTGACATCCAGATGTCAAGTCCTAGTGCCATCAAGTAGGACTCCATCCTAACTTTCCAGAATGTAAAATTGGATCCATCAAAGAGTGGTGCTTTATTTGTAGAGAATCCTTCCTAAGTAATAGAGTGTGCCATCCCAAAACTACCTTATGTTGTTAGGCTTCTCCAAAGGAACCTCACTCTAATATTGATTGAAGGGAACATAATCTATTGAGAGGGGGGTGAATCAATAGATCTAATCTTCAACACAAATATCAAATCATGTAACTTGAATATTCACTACTACTAATCAAGCATTGAGCACATGTTCACACAATTGAACACCAAATATACGTGGAAACCCAAGATGGGAAACCATGGTGAGAATAGTTTCTTAGATCTAATACCTAAATCCATCCTCACAAAGCATAAATATATAAGTGAATCTTACAATATGAAGTAGGCACCAACCTACCAGAGACACCAATCCCCTGATGTATTTGTAGGCACCAACCTACTAGAGACACCAAACCCTAATACAATGACTAGGCATTAGACATACAAGTAAAACACCAATCCTACTGGAATACACAAATAAGTCTTGTGGATCTACAATACAACAAAACACACCTCATACATGTGCTAGAGTTTTCTCAAACACTCTTCTACTCTTCATATGACCTTTTGATGATATCACACAAACTGGGATTACACCTGCAACCAAATTTTATTTACATCGATGTAATTCTACTTGACATTCTTCAATCCATCACATTGTACATCTGCACAACAAAGATATATATACATGGTATTGTATTAACACTCTTTCATGTTGGCCATGGATCCACAAACAACCATGTTGACATGAGGTGGACAAAAATTCAAATCACATGAAACGTGTAACAAGCCAGTCCAAAAACAAATTTTGTTGCAATCAAAAGAACATAATGTCATGTGCTACCATAAGAACCTTAACCAGGTCCTTATCTTGATTTCACACATAAGTTTTGAAATCCACAAACTACTAGTTGTTACCACACAAGCTAAGAACATCAATTGGTTGACAAACAAACATAGAGAACCTTTTGTCACTTCAAACTTTTTGTATGTGGAAAATATTCTTTGGAAACTCTAGAATATGATAAAACAAGTGTAGGTATACTCCCCACTCAAACCATATAGCCTACAATGTCTCTAGAAGGGAAACTTGAGAAACACTGTACTTGATAAATATTGGGCTGAAAACATTATGGTATAGTCTTTCGAACCATCACTGTCACAGAGAATAGATACATGCATGATATTACAAGCATAAACCAATCACGCCAACTTTTGGAAGGCAACCACTTTTTATAAAACTAATTTAGTGATATGACTTATCTAATAGTAAAATTACCAACACAAAAAGATATGCAACGATATTGAACATCTGACACACGACATACTACTAGAAATAACATATATTTCTACAAATCTCTACAACTCAAAATGATAAGTCGAGGGGAATATAATGATAGTTCAAGTACTCTTGAAAACCTTTAACATCAATGATAACCTTTTTTCAACACAATATCCCTCTTAGCTCGGTGAGTTGTGCCACCTATGCCTAGGAAGCATGTAGTTGTGCCTGTAAGGCTTGCACCTATGCTTGTAGTGCTTCCACCTATGCATCTGGTGCTCTAACCTCAGCGTCCTCAGCAAGCACATCTTGGATAACCTCCCTAATAAGGATGTAATGAAGCCCCTCATATAATTTCATGTCTACAACATCAACATCATACTCCATTTGAGCATCCTCCTCCTGAGCAACCTCCTCCCGCACCTCCTCCTCCTCGACAATCAGTGGTAATCATGCTACTAGAATCATTGGTGGTACTCGACCTTTACCTCTACCTCTGCCTCTCCCCCATCTCCATCATCCCTACCTCTACCCCTCCCCCTCAACCGACCTCTCCTCCCTTGTCCTTGTAAGTAAATAAATATATCCTTGATTTGAAGATATACATATTACATATATATTTGCTTGTTTTCTAAGAAAATAAGAAAATAATATCTAAAATATAATATAATTTGTTTATTTATGTAAATTATATTTCCAACACAATTAAGTATATGTTTTCACTTACTCACACACACACACACACATATACTTTTTCTCATCCAGTCCCTTCTTCTCTTGTTTTTATTTTCTTTATTTATTTTTCTCTTCTCATCCATATTCTTCTTTTATGTCTTCCTTATATTTATGCATTTTTCTTATTTCATGTATATATATTTATTTGCGTCAATGTCTTTATGAGCATGCATAAATATAGTGTTATATATATCGACTATTTACTTATATTTTGGTTTTCTTTCTTTTTGTATTTTCACTATACATTATTCTTATCATATTCCTATATATCCATATACATTTTAATATATAATATATTAATATCTATATAAGAATATATACATATATAAATATATATTCTTATATATCTATTATGTAAATTATATTATGAGTACAAATGAGTATAAAAAACACTGAGTATATTTTTACATAATAAGTATATTAACACACATATATATAAAAATATAAAAATATTTTTAATATTTATAGATAAACATTTTTATATATAAACTTATATATTTCTTCCCTCCCCCACACACAGATATATGGGTATATATAAACATTGGTAATTCACATATTTTTGGTATTAATTTTGTATTCTCTTATATATACTTGATATATATTTATTCACTTTTATATTATTTTTATCTTTATATTTTATATATAACTTAGTTATTCATCTGGCTCTTTTATTTTTATTTTTATATATTATATAGTTATATTTTCTTTTATTTTTAGACTCAATTTTGAGTCATTTTAAATCTTTCATGTATCATTTTATACATTCTCATTTTCCCATTATCTCTCTTTTGCTTTATTTGTATTTTAGTCAACTTACAACATATGTTTTTTAATTGTTTTATTCTTCCTCTCCTTTCCCCCTCCCCTTCTTTTTTAAGGCCTTATATGCAATCTAATTTTCACTTTCTCCTCTTCCTGATGATGGATCATTGAGTGTGATCCAAAATGTCAATTGAAACTCATACATAGTTTAATAAAAAAACTTAGTGTGATCCAAAATGTCAATTGAAACTCATATACAGTTTAATAAAAAAACTTACTGTAATTTATCTTCATGGACTGTGGAAAACTCACACCAACTATTAATTAATTCACTTTACTATTAACCTTCCTTGATTAATTGCATCCCTAATTATTTATTTAATTTTCTTTATTTAATTCAACCTCTAATTGTCTTTATTCTTCTAAAATAATCAAATAATTATGATTATTTAATTAATCATCCATTATCCCTTTCTAAATTAAATGATTACTTTAATTATTTAATTAACCATAAATTCCTCAACATGATCCATTCTCCAATAAATAAATAAATAAAATTATTTATTTGTCTAATTCCATTTGTGCATTCCCTTAATGATTAATCAATTTAATTAATTATTAAATATCATGCATTTCCAACTCATCTCTTGATTGAGACTTACTCTCAATCCACTAACTAATCAAAACCCTTAACTAATCAATTAACTCATCATGCAAATAGTTAACTAAAATCGTGCAACCAACTAACTAACCAATCAATTCCTTTCATTGATTTTCTACCATCAATCTCTTTAGTCCTTATTTTGACCTAGATCGTCCATCCAAATTAACCTTTTTCTATAAAATCAACCTTCATTCTCATTTGAAGGCTAACCATGATCTTCAATATTTTGCTATCATATCAATACGAGACTATGGTAATTGTGCACACATAATTTATGAGAGTAGCAAAGGCTTACAAAGCAAAATGGAGAACAACAATGGATGTGATTCAATGTTGATGTGAGAAGGTATTGCTTTGATTTTTCAATTTATTGATATCTTGTATCACTTTGTTCTTCATTGTTAGATTAGAATTGGTTTGCTTGAATCTTATAGTTTTACATGGTTATTGTTAATGATTCATGCTTCTTTTCTTGATTTCTTGTCGTACAATATTATTAGGCACACTTTATGTGTCTTTTATCCAATGCCCATTGCATGCCTTCCACCATCTTCTCACAGTTCACAATATCCATTTTCAAGCTTCACACTAGTAGTTTTCTTGAGAATGATTATAATGAATGCACTCATTCACAATAGTTGTATTAAAACAACTATTTATCAAATACATTATTTTCTACCTTTGATAAGAAGTTTCATATTAACTAACTAAATCAAATGGTCTATAAGTCATTTTTAAGTCACAAATTTGTAACTTTTTATTCCTTTTTAACAAAAACAACACATACAATTCCCTTAAAAGGGGTTTTATCATAATATTTTACTTTAATTTCTATTTTAACAATAATTTGTAGTTGTATTCTCTCTTTTAACCAAAATGTTCTTTTGCATGGTAGTAAGTCCCTTTAATTTTCACTTGGGGAAATAGTCTCAAAAGAGCATTCCCTAGTAGAATACGAGAGAAATCCAAAATTGTTTGCTCTATGGACTAGTGTGTTATCCATTGTGAAACTTATCTAAATGTGAATAGTGTTTTGTAGACATTCTCATGCTCCCAAACTAGCTAGCTAGCATCTTTTTTTCCTATCCCAATTGTATGGGAATGAATATGTGTTATTGAGCTAAATTACAATGATTTCAAACTTTTGCATACTTATGTCTAGGGATATGGTCTAAAATGTTGTATTGTCAATCTTGACCCCTAAGGATCAAACTTTTCTCATCATTCGATCTTATCCTCACACCAACAAGATGTCAAATTTAAATCTTTTGCACAAGAGCCATTTAGTGAGGATGCATACACATTTCACTCCTTTTAGGAACTTGAGTATTCATTTATTTCTTCCTCCTATACCAATCCATGTACTCTCTGAGTCTTTGAGGATAAAACCCATAAAGAGGAAACCTTCTTAATACACACCATGTTCTTATGTACATCAATCTCTATAATCCATCAAGTGCTCTTATATCTACATCAAAGAAAATAATATGGTGATTCACATACCTACTACTAAGGTCTACTCCAAATCTCTAAGAGAGTTGAACATAACAAAACTTGTCTTTGTCTTTATCCATCATGAAACACATTGCTTCCCTTAGAGAAAGGGGAATGCATATGTAGTGGTCACAGTACAAATGAAGGATGAAAGGGTCATTAGGCATGATAGCATTAACTTGAACCAAAATTCAAGAAATTATCATTTGGTGACCATGACAAGTCAAAAACATCCTTATGATGAAATGAGAGTGTTTTTGACACTCTCCATTAGTTATTCGTTGCACCTATTTTTCCACATCACATCATTATAATTAAAACACAACCTTATGTTTTCCTTTGTTTTACTCCTAGATGGATCAACTTTGTAGTTTTAAGTGAAAATATTATCAACAACAACATGTAATCATGTAATGAGTTGAGGATAAAGTGACCTCTAATGTAAATGTAACTAGATTCATTGTATTCTCCATATAAAAGTGCTCAATAGTGAATGAACTAAGATATCCTAATAATTTTCAAATGAATAAGTGTCGTTAAATACAACAACCAAGGACACAGAATAATAAATTGGACACTAAGTCAACTCATAATGGATAGTGAAGTTATCAACAATATATAGATTTGGTTTTAATAAATAAAAGGTTTAGATCATTGATTTAGGAAGTGACCCAAATCAAGTCCATATCCATGATTTTGATCCAAGGTGATGAAATGGATCTATGCATTGCAAATACAAATATATAGACCAAGATGTGGGAATTCATTGGCTACTTTCATGAATAATTATGCCACTTGAAAGCTAATTATAAAAGTATGATGCTATAATAAAAGTGGACCCAAAACATAAGGGAAAATGGCATTGGTGTGCTATTTTCACTGTTACAATAATGTTTTCACCAAGAATACAATTTTGTATTAAGAGGAAATGAACACAGATGAAAAAGAAAGCCATGTGATCAAGGGTGCAAGACTCAATATTAAATCTAGAGATGAAGATTACCACTTGGATGAGGATTATACTATTTTTGTTGTTTGCTATAGTCTTTGTGTACATAGACACACATGTATGTGTATGTGTACATGTACATATATACACATATATGTATATGTATAATACATGTGTGTGCGTATATGTTATTGCTACTACTACCACCACTATTAATTTTATTTTTGTTCTTAAATTTGAGGCCCTTTTGTTTATGCCATGTTAGTTGTGTTTTCCATATTCTCATTAAACCTTCTATATTATGTTTTACACCTTGTTTCCACACTCAAGGGCACTTTATAATTTTTATATTTGAGCTCATATATTCCTTTATTGAAAATAATCTAGGAGTTTTTGAGGAAGAGTGAAAAAAGAGTTATTGAAGAGCATTTACTATAAATAATTAATTGGAGGATTGCATTAACACACATCATCCTAGGAAGGTATATTGAGGAGAATTCATTGTGTTGGGAAAAGGTGTGTTGTACACCTTGCATAATATATTTAATGTAATTATTCTTGGGGCCACTTAATGTTGCAAGTAACATTGGGACATAAATTAAGTTGCTAAAATGTAATTATTTAATATTGGGGAAAATAATAAATAAAACACCCAATATTAAGTAAGGGGACATGGTTTGTAATCTCATAGTTATTGTCACATAGTTTTGTGTAATACCACTTAGTGGTTTTGTGGGAGTTTGCTTCTATAAAAACAACCACAAAGGTAGTTATTATGAGATGCAATTTTGCATTATTAGCTCTGCTTAGCATTTGTGAGGGTTTGAAGCATGGCCAAGGATGTGTGGTTGCATGCTTGTTCGCATGGATTGCTTGGAGATAGCTTGTTGTTTCAATGGTGTTTATGGAGACTCAGAAGATGTATTGTAATCTTATTGCTGAATAATACATGAGAAATGGATGCTTTTGGAGGCTGAGTTTTTTTCCCTCTTGAGAGTTTTCCCAGGGTATAACTTGTGTTATTTTCATGGATATGTTGTCTATTCTTTTGCATATGGATTCTGTATATTTAAATGCATATATTTCTTTATGGGTTATGTGAAAATTGTCTTTAATTGGCTGCAAGTTTCCAACAAGTGGTATCAAAGCCATGGTTGTAGTTGTACAATCTTTGGTTGAGAAAAATCTTGTTTAAGTTTGAATCTATGCATTACATGTGAAAATCAAAGACATGGCAAGATATGAGGGCTTTGCAGGTTGTTTATTGCAAATCTAAGGGTTTTAGATTTGCTATTTTGATAAGTTGTTTGTGGATCTGAGGTGTGAGAAATTTTGGATAAAATGGGTTTCTTGGTTTTACTTTCAAGTGAGGGTTTTGTGGGGAAATTTTTTACAGATGATCTCCTGGCTCAAAACAAACCTCACAGTTGGATCCAATTTGGCCGAGAGACAAAAATTGATATATAATTTGACCTTTTTTTAGTACTGTAAAAAATTGCAAATTTTTTTTGCCATACCCCTGTTTGCACGGATGTCAAAATAATATTTAAAAAAAAAAATCCGGTCAAATTAAATTTTCGTCATGCAAAACGAGATAAAAAATAAAAATAAAAATCGCATGCAAAATGAAAATGAAAAACAAAATAAATCAAAAATTGCATATTGAAAAGTTTTGAAAGAAAAAAACAAAATAAAAAATTAATATAGGGGAGAGGACCCAGTACCTGAGCATGTTTCAATAGTTGTGATAGTAGTTGTTTATATAATGTCCAATATTTTTATCAATATTGGACCAATAGTTGTGACTTTAAAGTTGTTAGTGTTGATGATAACTACCCATAATTAAACAAAATGTATTCCTTTGATCTAAAAAGCAACCAATCATGTGATTCCACATCAACGCTCAATAAAACATGTTGTGAATTCACAAGTATTGGTCTCACTTTTTTTTTGGGCCTTTTTGGACACCTTGACAAAAAGCATGTTGATGTGGCATCATATTTGATGATGTGGCCCTGAAACCTTAGTTATAAGCAAGGGACTTGCCAAGTAAGCTGCTGTAAAAAATTGGGAGTGATTTGAAATTTCCACATAGGATAATTAGAAGCGCGAAGTTAGGGTGCACAACTACTGGGTCCTTTCCCCTAGTGGGGCACAGGTCTGCGGACCTGTACTCACTTTTGTCGCCTGCATCAGTCATTTTCGTACAGATGCCATGATTATTATTGACATTTTCATGTTATAAAGTCTTTAATTCTAAGAGAAGAGCTTTATACTTGAAACTTTTAAATTAAAACCTTTTAAATATCCCCTCCTCCACTTTATTAAGTGATTTAAAAATATTAAGAGGAAAATCAACCACATTTTAAAAATCTGTTCTTTTAATATTTGCAAAATTTAAATGGATTTTAATTTGGAGTGGGGTCCACCTAAGTGCTGTCATATAATTAAATTAGACAGTTTTTGTTCTCGAGGGCATAAATTTCATCTAAGTGCTCCATTTTTCGACTTGTTGGATTCGTTGGAAAGTTGACTCAGAGTTTTACATTGTAGTGATAGAGATTTTTCCATATTCTATAATTTTGACAGTGTTTTGCTTGTTCAAAGTCAAATGTTTGTTTTGAGCTTCGAGAGGTGATATCGAGTGCATACAGAGTCGAATTTTGGACTTCGAATAGTCAACGAAAAGCTTGTTCAGGGCACTATACAGTGGATCAAGTTTGAAGATATTCTGGCATGGTTTATTTGCTATTTTCTCTATCTGATTTGTTTATGGGTTTCTTTGACTGTGGTGATATTATGAATTTATGGATGATCGGATCTTGAAAATTTGATGTTGGATTTATTGTATGCTCAATTATACATATTAGATTATTCTATTTTTTATATGGTTATTAGTATATAATTGGATTTATATGCATCATTGATGTATCTACAAGTTGTGTAATGTTGTAGGCAGTCTATACTTACATGTTGCATCTATGACTTGGACATGGGTTGTCTTTGCCCATTGATATTTCAACGTTGATGCATGTTTAGTTTTGGTGGCTTGGTTTAGTCACTTAGTTTTTTAGTTTTGTTGTCATGTTGAGGAAGTGAGATAGTATTACCAAGTACAATCATGATATGAGATCTATATAGTTGACTATGATTATGCAGATATGTGGACACAGCTGGGTTGAGTTGTTACATTTGGTGGTGATCATGGTGTCATGGATGTTTCTTGTGCTTTAGAGACTTTGGCATGTCATGATGGTTTATGCAAGTGCATTGTTGATGGTGTTGGATTGGTTCTTGATTATGGTTGTGGCGATGTATCTTCGTGGTATGAGGATCATGGTTTTACTTTTCCTTTTGGGAGCTCTTGTTATATTTGGGTTCTTTAATTGTGTGAGGGCCTTTGGTTGATCTTCATAAGGAGATTGTTATCATGGTGTCATGGATAACTTGTTTACGCTTTTCAGTGGGAGCTTTTGACAATGATGGTTTTGGTGGTGATAGATATGTTTATGATGGTTTGGCAGTTGTAGGTATCTTCTTGGCTTGGAGATTATGGTTCTATTTTTTATGTTATTGACATTTCAATTATGTGTGTAGACCTAGATGATCTTCATGGAGAGGATGGTTGTCATGATGTCATGTGTGACTCGGTATCATAGTTTAGTGGGAGTTGTTGGAAGTGACATGGATGCATCATTTGGTATGGTTATCTTCATGTGATTGGGGATATGGTTTCTTAGTTTAGTGTTTTGCTATTATGTCATGGTTTACTCTTGATACGTGTTTAGAGTTTAGCATGGTACTTGTTCTCTTAAGACCAGGATGTATATATGTTATGATGCATGGAATCTCCTATAAGGAGATGGTTAGATCATGATGTCATGGTTATGTTCTTGATTCAGCTGTTAGGACTTTGACTATTGATCTTGGTGTTTCTCTTGGTATTGGATACATTGATCATTTATTTGATTACTCCATGATGGTGCTATGTTGCATTTGGAGTTTGGCATGGATTGGTCGGTTACAGGTACTCATGGATACTTGGAGACATAGGTGAGGCTTGAGTTCTCTTATGATTAGAGACATGTGTTGAGATGGTTACTCTTAATTAGATTTCAATAGGGAGTCTGAGGAGCCTACACCTTGGTTGGATGTGAGTTCAACATGGACCTATGAGGAGAGTGTTCTTGGATGAGTCATAATGACTTCGATGTCTTGGAGGATCATTCTCATTCCTCACTCTTGGTCTACTCAACAGTTTCACTTGAGAGGTATTGCTCATTGTTACTTTTCAGGTGCTTTGTCTTTTATGCTTTATCTTCTCGTGCATAAGGATCTTGAGCTATGGATATATGGTTTTGGAGGGTTCACTTGAGGAGTGTTGGCATATTTATCTCCTTATGCATTGTGATTACACTCATTGATGTTGGGTTTAGGAGATGTAATGGGCTTATTTCCTTCGTTAGGGAATGGATTTAGTTTGATCTTCTTTGGTTATGAGAGGCTTACATCCATGTTGATTATATGATACATATGTTATGTTTGATCTTGGAGATTGAACGATTGGGTGTTGTTATGGCTTTTCTTTTGGGGTGTTGTGGAGGAGATCATACTTGACATAGTTGACATTTAGAGGTGTATGTAGGAGATTTTTCTTACAAGTTATTGATATACAAGTTTACATATCATTGTGGATGATTCCTTGGTTCTACATGATGTAGTTTACACTTTCTATATGATGCTATTGGTAGACTTAGTATGCCTTGATCTTTTTCAGATTTGCATTACCTATGCAGTGGGAGCTCTTGGATGTGTATGTCATTCTTTGATAGGTTTTGCACATGGAGTTTATGATTGCAGTTTATGGTTGTATATGTTTATGGCATGAGTTTACTATGTTTTGTATACCTTGGAGGTATGGACAGTTGGATGTATTGGCACTTGCTGTGGGTGTTATTTCAGCGTTGGGTTTGTGTATATTGACAACTACTGGTGCATATTGATGCTTTTGGATTGAGTGTATGTGTTTGCGATATCAGTTGAGTAGGACTTATGCTTTGTTGTGACAGATTGTGTGGCTTCTCTATTGGATGGTTTCTTATCTTTATGCATTGGCATGATGGAGGATGAGAGCATTCATGCTTAGGATGGTGGTCACTTTGATTCTTGTTGCAGGTATCTTGATGGAGCACGTGGAGCACTTTGATTCCTTGATGGTATATGTGGCTATATGAATTGTTCATTTGATTCATGTTTTGAGGTTACTTGTTCCCTTTATGCAATGTATACAACAAGTGGGAGAATGTTGGGAAAAGGTGTGTTGTACACCTTGCATAATATATTTAATGTAATTATTCTTGGGGCCACTTAATGTTGCATGTAACATTGGGACATAAGTTAAGTTGCTAAAATATAATTATTTAATATTGGAGAAAATAATAAATAAAGCACCCAATATTAAGCAAGGGGACATAGTTTGTAATCTCATAGTTATTGTCACATAGTTTTGTGTAATACCACTTAGTGGTTTTGTGGGAGCTTGCTTCTATAAAAGCAGCCACAAAGGTAGTTATTATGAGATGCAATTTTCAATTATTAGCTTTAGTTAGCATTTGTGAGGGTTTGAAGCATGGCACAACATGTGTGGTTGCATGCTTGTTCACATGGATTGCTTGGAGAGAGCTTGTTGCTTGAATGGTGCTCATGGTGACTTAGAAGATGTATTATAATCTTATTGCTGAATAATACATGAGAGATGGATGTTTTTGGAGGCTAGATTTTTTCCCTCTTGAGGGTTTTCCGAAGGTATATCTTGTGTCATATTTTCATGGGTATGTTGTCTATTCTCTTGCATATGGATTATGAATACTTATATGCATATATTTCTTTATGGGTTATGTGAAAAATGTCTTTAATTGGTTGAAAGTTTCCAACAATTTGTTGTCTTCAAATATTTTTATCAAAGCTACAAAATTGGTTTGTTAGGGGTATGATGAAGTGGAACTTGAATCTTATAATCCAGCAAATTCCTTAAAAGTGTTACTTAAATAATATTAATACTTATTCAAATTTAAATATCAAAGATTGACACAAGCGAACCTTCTAATTTCTATCAAATCAATCTCAAAAGTTACAAATCAAATTTATGCATCGAGTTCAAGTCCATAATTGCAAAGACTAGGTTCACACCCACATAGGTGAACCAAAGTGAAGTTATAACTTGGATATTTTTAATCATCTACTAGATTTATGATAAATGCTCTTCAATAACTCTTTTTCACTCTTCCTTAATAACTCACGATGGTTTTCAATAAAGGAGTAAATGCCATCAAACAAAAATCACAAGGTTCCTCTAAGTAAGAAAACAAAGTGTAAAACATTATATAGAAGGCATAATGAGAATGTGAGAAACTTAACAAACATGGCATAATATAAGACACAAATGAAATTAGTAGTAGTATATACATACATACATATGCATGTATTTTTGTGTGATACCTTGGTGTTTATCCTATTCTAATGCACAAAATAACTAAGAAATGTGAATGAAAAAATACCAAGGACACCTCAAGATTAGCCAAAAGAGTGATATAACGAAAAGGAAAATGAAATAAAATGAAATACGAATGGTTTCACCTTCCTTGCTGTTGATATCTCTTTGATTAGCCCTTGCTTGGAATGGATTGTGTGCTCCTTAGATGATTGCTTGAGTGACTAAGATGCAAGATTCAATGTGCACTATGATCAAGAGAGATGGCTAAATGATGGCAAAGGATTGATGATGTAATTTGGCAGCATGTAGTTATCAAATGGCTAAGTGTTTTAAAATGCCCTTGAGGAGGGGGTATTTATAGGAGAATTTGAATTCTCTAGAGAATTCAACGGTCAAGATTGCTCCAACAAGGCCAAGATGAAGGACTAAGGTGGATTGAGACCCACAAGCCCTCACATCTTGACATGTGGAGGGTGAAGTGGACAAGAGGATATGAGGTGTAAATGAGGTGTCAAGAAGGTACATGAGGTGGAAAAAGGACATGCACCTTGGGGAGTGAGGAGATTTCCACAAAAAGGGATTCCTTGTCCCCAAGTGGGAGTGAAAGGGACATTTGAGGAATTTTGGAGATTCCTCAAAATTATGGGAAAGGAAGATTAGTTTGGGGAAATAGTGTGAATTAAAAATTCACATTCTTAGGAAAGTCTAAAAGATAAGATGGGCTCCAAAAGGGGTGGGAGGACTTGGTCACATGGAGGTGTGACAAGTCCAAAGGTTGATTCACATGTGGAAGTGTAGAGCTTAAAGTCAAGGTTCTGAAACCTTAGGAAGGATGGAATTATAGACCAAAATTCACATATATAAAGAGAGGAATCTAGGAAGAATAAAAAAAATTAAAATTCCTTAGAGGGGAATGATTAAGGCTTAATTAATCAGTGGGGAGATAATTAGGGCTAATTAGGATTAAAACCAACTTGCAAAGTTGGAGGGATGTGACACATCTAATCAAGGATTAGGCATGTGTGCACATCATGTGAAAAGATTAGGAAATGGATTAGGATTGGCTGAAAATGACATGTGAGGAATTAAATAAATGCCAATATTTATTTAATTTATTTGATAAAAAGAGGATTAAGGAGGGTAAGGTATTTAATTATTAATTAAATACCTTAGGGATTTAGCAGAATTAAAGATATTAATTAAATAATAGTGATATTACTTAATTAACTTGGATAAGAGGATGTTTAGATGAAAAGTGATAAATTTGGATAAATTAAGTGTCCAAATTTGGATGTCTGCAGTTTGTATGTATGTGTATACATGCACATATATACATATGTACATATGTATATGTAGATGCGTGTGTATACACACTAGAATATGGATGTTGTTAAAAGTTAGATTGCTTAACCAAGCGGATGTTATTAAAAGTCAACACATGACATGATATTATTGGGAGTTTTGTGATGATTACATTTTGCAGTTGTTCAAATTCTTAGTGACTGTTGGGATTCACATTTGGGGTAACCATCAATTACTCAACTTCTTCAAGCCTATGTATAAAATGGGATCAATAAATCTCCATAAGGGGTTCACCATTAGAGAAGGGGGTGAGATGGTTCACCATTAGAGGAAGGGTGATGAAAAGAAAGACAAAGAGTGAGAAGAAGGGAGGGAAAGAATATAATTTCTCAAATTGGAGAAAAAGGCCATAAGGAGAAGGTTACATTTGTAATGTGATTAATATAATATCTCAAAGTAGATTGTAATCATTTAAAGTTAATAAAATCGAATATATTCGCTTTCTTTGTTTGGCTTCCACTATGATGAGAGTTATGTGGAATGCATAATTAGGTTTCCTAACAAGGTTCCCTAATCATAATTGCATCATTACCCCTTATCATAACTTCATGCCTTATTTTGGGCCCTTGCCCATAGTTTTTACATTATATACCTTTAGGGGCCAGTTGCCTTACTAGCCTTTGCATGCTTTTGCTTTTATATACCATATTAGGTACACACACCTATCTTAGCGTCTTATATACTTCCACATATGTCACTAGTCTATTGAGGGCCACACCACCATTTTATTGTGCATGTCGAGGGAAACATTCTTATTTATTGATACTTTCTCCAACCCATGTGCTTCCACGATGCATTCTTTATAGTCATTGCCATATCATTACATTGCTATGTGATTATATGCCTATATTATTACACAATTATATGCTAGCGCTTGGAAAATTAAGAGTGTTTTCAATCCATTTAAATCAGCATTAAAGAGAAATTAAGAGTATTAAATTTATTCAAACCATTATAAAAAGGTTTCCAAGAAGTCAACATTGTTCATAACACTTTCAAATGATATTAATAAAGAGAATTTAAATTGCATTTCATATATATAATAAATACATCAATGTAATGTATCAAGATTATACAAAACATAAGTATTTCAAATGACTTTCTCATGTACATATATTCAACCTTACTTGGAAGAATCAACAATTCTAATAGAAACATCTTTTCTATGCTAAGTATAAAAACTTTAACTCCTCAAAACAATGTTACATTTCAAATCATACTTCTATTTCAAAGTTACAATAGAGAATGTCAATTACATATATATTAAAAATGGGCTTCACAAGCCAATGCTGAATAATACACAAGTACATTAATAGCAAATAAAACTTGGAACCACCAACCGCCGTGACACCTTCGGTCTTCTTGCGAGCTGGGGCCAAGAATGTGATTTAGGTGCCTTTTCCGCCCAACCACGAAGTCCATGACTTCCCCGGGTCCCTTCCTAACTCGAAGGAATCCCCGGCCCTGCATAAAGGAGCCTAGCAACCCAAAACAGTAAAACAGGAGGGAACTCTCGATGCGTGCCTGATGCCTATATGCATTTCTAACATGAGAAATAAACACATTTCTTGCAACAGGAGGTGGCAGAGACTCAAATACATAAATGTTTCTAGGCTTTTAAAAAAATATCCATCTATTTCAATGGTACAGTGCTTGGCCAAGCATAAATAATACAAGTAAATGGTAGTTTAGAAAAGGTAATACT
>VDFB02168340.1:0-13016 GCA_007258455.2 Sequoia sempervirens
CATGTAGAAATTTTCTGTTGTTGAGCAACTTGGAGTAAAGGAAAAATTAGAGGTAAAGTTTGTTGCTGAAGGAGGAGAGATGAGAGAGGCTTTGCAATTTTGTTGATCAACAGTGAAAGATGCTTCCAGATGTCTTCAACGGATCTTCTCAAGCTTTCCATTCTTCTTTATATTCTCATTCTTCTCTCATTGAAAAGGGTTTTGAATTCTTGTGTAGGGCTGGGTAGATAGAAAATGTTGAGTTTTGAGTCATAAATTGAGTCTATAAAGCTTTCATTGCTGATTTCATGAGTAAATATCAGCTAGTTTTTGCAAATAAATCATTAAAGTCATGAATGTCATCAAATTGTCTCCAAACTTGTATATTTTAAGTCATATGAATTCAATAATACAAATTATCTTTGAATTTGTCATCTCAATTTTCTGAGATTGTTTTATCTATTTATGGTTTTGTTTCAATGAAATGGTTAAAATACTTTCAATAGATAATTGTGATTTCAAGTGCCCAAGTTAGATATGATAAGAAGAATTTGATTGATAATAGGAGAGGATTTGTTGGTGTAATACATTAATAGTTGTAAATCCACTCATTGAAGTCTGTTTGCTGATGAATTCACTTTGTGAATTTGAATCCATGGCCCAAAATTAGGCATAGGTCTTTCATTTAGCTTTATGCATCTCAAAAACAAGTTTAAATTCAAAATCACTTTTAAATCCATGTTGTTTGGTTGAGGTTTAGTGTTCTTCTTCCCAATTGTTGAGTTTGTGTTGATATACGATGAATTTTTCCAGATTTGAAGTTGTTAGTACTTTCTTGGATGTAATTGAATTGGGAATTATCTACTATAAAAAAAATGTTTGTGTATGGTTGAATTAAGTTTCAGGCATTGTATAGGTTAACGCACCTTGGTCCTGCAGAGCCAGAAGTGCAGAAGATCTCAATCTTTGACTGAATCTTGTTAGTTGGCCAAATCCACCATTGAGTTTGATCATTAGAAAGTGGCTAGTCTATAGGATTCATTGGATTGTTCGATTTGGAGCAGCAACATATGGTACAATGAAGGTAGAAAAGAATATATTTTTACCGCATATAGTTAAATATTTTAATCGTCTTTATATTTTTTAAATTATATTTAAATACTATTTTAAAGTTCAATTCATTCAGATAAATAGTCTAATTGTAATTAATTTTATTTACCATGAATTTAGAAAAGAACATATGCCCATGAAAAATAGGCCATAAAAAGTAAAGTGAATAGGAATAAGAGTTTTAATGATAGAGTGGAGGTTTAAATATTAATTAATTTCCTTTCAAATATTAATCGGCTTACATCATTGAAAAGTGTCGTGAAAAACAAATGGTATCAAACCGTTAAAGTGACACAATAAGGAAATGAAATGACATAGAAGAGTGCCTTAAGAAATAAAATATGCTGAGGGTAGTGGTATGAAGCAATTACAATACCTCGTAGTGTGTTTATGGTGAACATATGTAAATGAGAGTGCTTGGCTATGCTTCGTTGTGCTGCATATGCTCCAGACGCTGACCGAGTGCATGGATAGTGAGAATGCTAAGAGTGTTACATGTAAATGTGTGAGAATATAGAATTAAGAGGAATTTTTCACTTGATTGATGCATTAGAATATGATTTAAAATTTCTTTGAAGATCGTTGAGGCAGAGAGAAGTGTATTATTGTTTGAAAGGTAGAGGACATGTGCAGAAGGGCAATCAAATATTGTAGAATGCCATACATAAGTAAGTTGTTATTGCTTTGTAGAGTATGAGAGAGTCAATGTACAAGAACTTTGAGTATCTGGTAAAAAAAATGGAGATGGCCATTACTGTATTGTTTAGAAGACCTAACTTAGAAATCCTTTGAAAGTAAGAGTAGATGACATATGCTATGTATGTGATAAAAATGAAATAGTAAAAGCTGACAAGCACGCTACATATGGGAAAGTAGATGGTCTAGGCAAGTTCTTGTTAACTATGAATGCAATCAATGCATTGATTATGGATTGATTCAACATAACTTGGAAGCCATATCAAACTAACAATAGATGACACATGCTATGTATGTCATAAACATGAAACATTAGAAGCGAAAAAGGAAGTTAGATATGAAAAATTGAATTTACAACAGTAACTTGTCTTTGAGCAAAAAGCCAGACATATGTTCAAAGTGCATATCCTCAAAAGGATGTTATTGTTAATTTTGTCATGTGCTTTTGGGTTTGATGTTTATGAATAACATATTATTTGTCATTGAATGTGGTTGTTTCTCAAGGAACTTATCATTGTTGTTTCCCTTCCTTAATGTGTCACTTTAATGGTTTGATACCAATTGTTTGTGGTGGGACTTCTCAATGATGTAAGTGAATAAATACTTGAAAGGAAATTAATTAATATTTAAACCTCCGGTCTAGTTATACTAGTAGCAAAAGAGACAAATAATGGTTTTCAAACATGAAAAATATGTCCATAAATCCCAAGTATACAATGTTCCCATATTTTCCTAATTTACTAAAACTAAAATGAATAGTAGACCTACTGCAATACAATCAAATTTAATTGGCCAAACAAGTACTACAAATGAAAATGATAAAATTAAGAATTGAATGCAAATTTTGTTAGCTTTACTGCCATCATGCATTTCATGTGCATGGCATTTTTCTCAGAGGCAAGTTACTATTGTAATAAGAGGAGGTCACTATTGCAATTGTATGATGTGCGTTAGATATGGCATGCTTGTCAATCAATATAAAACTATTACATTAAATGCCTATAGCTCTACTATTCATTTTTGTTTAAGTAAATTAGCAAAATAGGACATTATATATTTTGGAAAATATTTAATCACTAAATGCAAATTACACAGCCTTTGATAGAGGGTTGGATCACACAAAAGCAATGAACCATTCAATTTTCCCTATAACAACGAGTGATACTTATAGTTATCAAGTATCACAAAAAAAATAGACGAGCCACTCACCAATAGTACACCACTCTTATGGCTCCTACCCCATTCAAGCACTGCATAGAATAACAAACATTGAAGATGAAAACCCAGAGCTAAAACCACATAAGCTTCTCAACGAACAATGAACAAACGAGAAAACAATTTTTTTTATAAGAATTGATTGCATCAAACAATGAACAAATTTGTTTTAAGAAAATGTTGTTAGGAGGAATTTTTCCTATTTACACACAATAAGCAATACTTGTAGTAGAAGGAGGACAAACGTAGTGATTTGAGGACAAGGGGTGTCAATTAGCTGAGTTTGTAGAATGAATACAGTTGCACTGATAGAGTCATGTTAAATGTGCTTGAACTTACAAGAACTCACTGTTGCTTGAAAGTCTGATTAAGAAAGTGGGGAGAATATTTATGTGTTTGTAAAAATAAGCAACAAAACTGTTGGAATCAAGTTTCAATAGTTAATAAAAAATTTATTGTAAGCGCTAGGATCCTATTTAATAACATACTAGAGAGTTGTGTGAGCCATAACAATTCATTGGATGAAATAATGAACAAATTTGTTTCAAGCAAATGTTGTCAGAAGGAAGCTTTCTTGTTTACACATATGTAGCAATATGAGCTAAGTATAAAAAAGAATTGCTTTACTTGGGAAATTAGACAGTGCATTTACTATTGTAGAATGCATTAGCCTAAGTAGGAAGCCTACATAATTTGCATTTAACCTACTGCTTGGCTTCAACTCTTCCATGTTTTTTGGTTACATAGAATACGCCATGCACTACACCCATTTCTTGTTGAAGCGGAGTCAAGTCAATATTGTCACACGTTTACACCTAATAACTTTACTATTCTCACTATTGATGCACTTGGTCCACTTGTACAATGTGTGGAGGACGTGGGAGCATACACAAGCTTTCCTATTTAGGATTGGTCCCTTTGAGTAAGAGTAGCATATCATGTTTGTGAAGGAAATTTTGGGTGTTTTTGGTCTGTTGAAAAAATTTAGTGCATCCCCTATGTTTTGTTATAAAGTGGATGTTGTTGCTTAGTGATTTACACACTGGAACTAAGTTAGTGGGAAAATAGCTCAATCAAAAATCAATCAAGTATCAAGTGAATCTTTGTGCAAATTGTATTTAATGGTCAAATATTTGACAAGCTTTATAATTTGTTTCTATTTTTCTTATTCACTTAAACAAAGAAGAGAAGAAGACCTACTCCATGCGATAGGGAAAGAGATAAATGATAAATTAGAGACATGAAAAATACATGCTTGAATTTAGAACTATAGGAAAGTAGAAAAATATTTTAAACTATTGAATTTGATTTGGCTAATCAAGTATCTGAAATTGAAATGCAATAATTGCAATAGTAACTTTCCCATAAAAATATGCATGTTTTATATTTTTGACATATAGCATACTTAAAAGCTGTAATACTGGATTTTAAGCTATTTTAAGGGAAAAATGAGAAAATTAAGCATTGTATAGCATATAATGGAAAAACACGTTGACTATAAAATGAGAGTGGGAAGAAGTTTTAGTCCATAAAACATGAAATATAGTCATATAGGCCAAATAGCTAGGAACATAAGCATAAGAAAAAAGAGAAGTGCAGGCTGATGCAATAGTAGGTAGCTTTGCAACTGCTTGTGTTCCTTTGTCATCTACAGTAACATTATTATGATTAGTACGGAAACCATATTTTTATATAATTTTAAACATACTTTGCAAATTGAAGATAGAAAAAAGTATTTGTATCAATATTTCTTTGTTCCTTGTTGTAGCATATGGCATTCATTCAGTCAAACAAATAGCTTTTATAATCGCATTGTTTTGATTGAATTTGAAATGGCCTTTGGTGACAAAGTACCATAGTGCAAATACAACTACTGATTTTTCCTTGATGTAGTCTTTGTATTTCATGATTTGAAGAGAGGGGAAGAGTTGTTGGATGACATGGTTTTGAATTGAACAATGGATTCTTTTCTTTTCATTTGTTATGATGATATTTTGATCAAAGTGAGTATATGTAACTCACTTGTTGCATTGATTTTAATGAGAATTCTCCTATTGGAGCATGCTGAAAGTGTTAGAATCTATAATTGCAAATGGGGAAAAAAGCCTCAAATGAATTTTAAAGTGTGTTTTCTGCTCTTAATGTGCCCTAAACCTAGAACATGTGAACATAAATTGTTAGAAGTAGTAGTTTCAAAGATCTTGTTTGAGAAAGCGACAAGATATTTACAAATTTATTGTAAATGTTCATTGCATCAAAGCAGTTAGCTTGTCCATTGTTATTTTTTTTTTCAATTTGCAAATAAATGTTTATTGTCCCATGTGGAATGTGTTCTTTTGATCTATGGTTTTTAGGATATTCTTGAAAAGAAATGCTAGATTTTTGTTCTTGAATAGTTGTATTATTTGCAAGTATTGTTGTTCATGAGATGGATGCAGTTGCAGCTACATGGAAATGATAAAGTTATCGTTACAAAAAAAATTAGTAGAGGCCAGAATGGTATAGAAAAGGGTTAAAATGGATTAGTGGTGTATATTATGGATAGATTTGTACTTGCGCTTTGTCGAATTCTGCTATGCCATCTTTGATATCAATAGCATATTGGCTACCTACTTTGTTAGTGCCAACAACCGAAGCACCTATTGTTCCAATTGGATATTGATCTATGACTGCTAGTAGTTTTCTTATGGTTGTATCTGGAATGAAGTAGTAGTCTTTAGAAAAGCGAGGCATGCTTTTAGCGGTGCTAGTGTTTTTCAATATCAATATGTAACCATAGTTCCCTCTATCATAATATGTTCTATGTGTGGAAGCTTGATATTGAAACTCCTATTCCTAGAATTGTTTTGTGTTGATGTTGTTGCACAAGGTTTCCACTGATATTTAATGTCATTTTCATTTCTACTTTGAGGTTTGTGATATCTGCACGCAGTACCTGTTTTTTTTCATTTTCTTTCTCCAATGTTGCTTTGTAGACAACAAGAATGTCACCTTTGAATGTGTCACCAACTTTTTATGCATTTAAGTCTTCAATTGACATTTTCTTTTTGAATTTTGTTTTGGAGGAACAGAGGAAAATGTAAATCTTATATCTAGATGATGCAAAATGCATATGATAGGGAAATAGAATAAGTTGTTTACCATTTGCTTGTGTCTTTTTCCATGTGTTGCATTTTCTATGGCAGTCTTTTTGTTTGTTCCATCATTTGTCTGCAAAGCAATGATATAGCATTAGAGAGACCATTGGACCATGTATTAGTGATATATTCTTTTCTTTGTCTATAGTACTATACAAAAGGTTGAAAATGCCTTTTCGCATGGTTTACATAATGGAACAATATAAAGTATGGTAGTAAATTGGCTAGTTTGTTAAATTGCAACTACTTTCTTTCTAATGTCTTTGTCCAAATACATGTTCGTATGTTTAAGGAGTTGGATAGCCATTGAGTATAGAACATGTTTCCCCAAAATCTAAATACACCAGATTGAATGAGAGGAACACAAATAAAAAGTATGAATACAATCAAGGGTTTTACCCTAAATGTAAAACCCGATTTGAATTCCTGCTTTTTGTTTGGTTCATCTCATTTAGGCTTAGTGCATTACTTTTCTACAATAGCGTTCTTTGTGCTTTGCTATGGAAAACCCTTCTTTCTCTACACTTGTCTCCAATACTTGCAGGTAGCACTTCCCTGAAACAATAACATTATTATATATACATAATATTCATATATATATATATATACATATATATACACAGACACATTACATATATATATAGATATAAACAATTACATATTTAGGAACCTATAACTAATTGCTTGGAAATACTTGTAACGAATCAAAAAAATAGTCTTCAACATTCTATTTTAATGTGCCTACTCTAGAAAGCCTATTATTTTTAAGTACATAATAAATTTTTTATGTTGCAAACTTGTGAGCAGCTTGCATATTCATACTTATTAATGTGTATCATTTCTATATTCTGATATCTTGTCTCCATTATGAATGTAGAAAGTATTAGATTGTTCAAAATGTTAATTGGCCTTAATATGTATACATGTGAAATCTTTAGTACTTTGCACATACATATAATACAACAGAGTTGATATTTTGTGTCAATGTCAAATTGTTTCTATGAGTGTGAATAAGTAATAATGAAAGAACAACTAAAACACTCCTTTATATCAAGATTAACATGAATTAAACTAATTTAAAGCACAAAAAAGCTTGAAAGCATCTCATTGTCTCCTATCTCCAAAGATTTATCAAGTCATAGAGGGCTCTCAGATTTGTAAGCATTGTAACTATTTAAAATGCCTATCTAGAGAATGGAATTGATGCTAAATGCAATAATGTGATGATTGCTAATGATTTCTAGATGATATGATGCTACTGTAAGCTATGCTAACATGAAACCTAGTAAAGGAAAGCTACAGGAAAACTATAATGCTACCATGATGTAAATTCTACTGATGCTATGCTATTGCTATGATGCTAAAATGCTATTGCTATTGCTATTGATATGATTGCTTGATTGCTATGAATGTTGCAGAGTAAGTTTGCACAAAGATTCAGGGTCCATTTCTTGTGAAGAAATGTTGTATATATAGATTTCATGGTAGGACATTTGCATAGGGGCAGCACAACAGATGCCTAGATTCAATCTTGAGATTTGAATGGTGAGAGATTGAGAAGCTGGAGCTGATTATGGGAATGGTTTCTCCCCATGAAAACACTAGGCAAGATGATAGGAAAGATCAGAGGAAGAAGATTGAGAGGATTGCCTACAAGTTTGTCCCCGAAGCTTTCCCGTGAATGCTAGTTGAATTAATTAGACTTGAAAAATCTAATTTTATTGGTGAGTGAATAAAGCCTTTATTTGAATATTTTTGATTTATTCAAATTTAGCAAAAAGGGAATAAATAATGTAATAAAACAAACTATAGTATTTGTTTATTAAAATAAATATAGAATGGATATGATAATTAAATAAAAGACTTTAGGATATCTTTATTTAATTAAGAGGAAATATGATAAGATATATTAAATAACACAAACTATTTAAATTTGTTTATTTAATTTAAGATATAATTAATGGATAAAGTATAGAAGAAATAATAATGATAATAATTAAATAAAACAAAGTATTTAATTTTTTTTATTTAATTAAGAGGAAAATAATATGATAAAATAGAAGAATTAATAGTGAACTTAATATAAATAAATATTCCTATTTATTTACTAAGTAGATGAATTTAGGATTAATTAATTAAATAAATCATATTTAATTAATTGTATTCTCCAGACCATTTTCAAGTGTATACATTTTTCCCCTCTTTGAAGTGATGTGTTTACGCATTGCTTCAAAGAAAATTTTGTTGTTGCTGCTAGTATCAACGAAAAAAATTCAGTGTGCCCCAAACATGATTTTTAGGTGATTGATGGATATATGCCCCCTCAAGAGATAAATTAATGATTTTTTGATTTTTTTGATTTTTTGACGATTTTTCAAAAAAACTATGATTTTTCAATGGTTTTGATGTAGAATCGATGAATATTTAGTGATGAAATAATTTATCTCCCGATAATTGATGTAAAAAGTGCCCCAATATTCTTTTGAATTAATCTCCTCAAAAATAAATTTAAATAATCCCACAAAAATCCCTCCTTAATAAATTTAATGCATTAAACATGCATTCACTGCTTCAATACCCACCAACTCACTGCCAAACTCGCACAATTTGCATACAAGGATTAAATATTTTCCACAATATATAATTTCCCCCTATTTTCCTAATTTACTTAAACAAAAATGAAAAATCGCCTACTCCAACCAATAGAAAAAGAGATAAACCATAATTTTCAAGCACAAAAAATATGTGCTTAAATCCCGATTATAGGAAAAAGAAAAAAATATCTTAAACAATGCAATTTCATTGGCCAAGCGACTTTTTGAAAATAAAATGCAATGAATGCAATAGTAAACCTGCCTATTGACAATAACTAATAAAAGAAAAAATGTTTAGATTATAGAATTTGATTCATTGGCAAGGGTTGTGTATCAAGTGCAAAGAGCGAATTTTCAACAACAAAACCCTTACAGTTTTGATTTAATTCTTAAACATTTGGAAAAATTCATTGTGTGCTTCTGTGTATCATGTTTATGAATAGCATGTTATATATAATGGACTACACCCATTTGTCCCCTTAGCCTTTGTAACAATAATCAATACTTCTAGTTATTAAGTTTCAAGCAAACAGATGATTCACTCACCAGTAGTGCACTGTTCCTAGAATAAACATCATGGAGAGCTAAAAACATACAACCTTTAAAAAAAAAAACAAATAAGCAAGAATTAACTATGCATTTATTGCTTGCATACCCACCAACTCTCCAACACATCTCAAACATTTTGCATCTAATGGATTAAACATGTATTTTGTGTTTTAGGACTAAATATTTTCTAGTATATATAATGTCCCCCTATTTTCCTAATTTACTGAAATGAAAATGAACAATAGGCCTACTCCAACCAATAGAAAGAGAGATAAAACATAATTTTCAAACGTAATTTTTTTTTCCTTAAATCCCAATTATAGAAAAATGCATAAAATTTTTAAACAATATAAATTAATTCTCCAAGAAACTATTTCAAAAGTGAATTCAATGATTGCAATGGTAACTTGATTTTGTACAAAAAATAGTTTCATGTTTATGAATTACATGGCATGCCATTCACTATGCTCATCTGTCTATTCAGAAATTCAAATTCTTGAACCAAGCTTCTCCCTTCCAAGGCATAATTTTTAGGCACATTGAAAGACTTAAAATTCATTGTAAACATAAGGGAAAAACGATACAAGAATCTGACCTTTCAGTTCCTTGTTTGACAACCAAGTATATTTGTAGCCATATAGATGTTTTCCTCTATCTCCAATCGCAAGCAATGGTTCCTGTTACAAAGAAAAAATAGACAAATGAGCACAGTTCATGACATATAATATGTTATTCATAAACATGAAACACAAAAGCACATGATAAAATTTGAAAAAAAATAGACAAACATGATAATTTTTTGCAAATATTCAAACCTTAAATTAAAATTTTGTGAGCTTTGCTAATAGGCTAGTAGCCACTCAAGCAATCAACACATAGTTAATGCATTCAATGCCTCCATAGTGAACAAGACCTTGCTTTAATTTCCTTTCAAATATTAATCGGCTTACATCATTGAAAATTGCCGCGAAAAACAATTGGTATCAAACCATTAAAGTGACACAATAAGGAAATGAAACAACATAGAAGAGTGCCTTGAGAAAAACAATATGTTGAGGCTAGTGGTATGAAGAAATCCCAATACCTCATAGTGTGTTAATAGTGAACAAATGTAAATGGGAACGCTTGTCTATGCTTCACTATGTTGCATATCTTCAAGACGTTGACCAAGTGCATGGATAATGATAATGCCAAGAGTGTTACATGTAAACATGTGAGAATACAGATTTAAGAGGAATTTGTTCGTTGATTGATGCATTAGAATATGAGTTGCAAATCTAGTGAATTGTGTTGAGGTAGAGAGAAGTGTATTATTGTTTGAAAGGTAGAGGACATGGTACAAAAGTAGTGAATGCATAGTTAATTCATGAAATCTTAGGCAAGTGTTGGGTTTTATTTGTGCTTATTCTCATTTATTTATTGTTTTTTGAAAAGCTTGTGTTTTTTATCTCTTGGTTGTGCTTTTCCATGTTCGTTATTCTATAAAAGTGCACTATTGGTGAGTGACTTGGTTGTGTGTTTATGATACTTGATAACTAGAAGTATTGATTGTTTCTATACACAACACTTGAGAACATATATTTTTTTGTTTGAAAATTATCATTTATATCTTTTTCTATTCTTTCAAGTAGGTCTACTATTCATTTTCCTTTAAGGAAATAAGCCAAATAGAATGACAATTTTTTTTACAAACATCTAGTCATTAAATCCAAATTTTACAAGATTTGCTAGTAGGCTAATTCTTATCAAAGCAATCAATCCATAGTTAATGAATCATATGCTTCCATAGTGAACAAGACCTTGCTCAAAGATCTAAAATAGTATTGCTTTATGTAGCAACAACAAAAACATACAATATTTTCAAGAAATAATAACAAACGAGAATAAGCACAAAAAAACCAAGCACATGCCTGACATTTCATGAATTAACTATGCATTCACTACTTGTGTACCCACTAGGCCTCCAACACATCTTGCACAATTTGCATTTAATGCATTAAACATGCATTCAACATAACATTTATAATAAATTTTCATGTACAAATATACTTGATTCTTGAACAAGAGACTACGAGGTTAGAATTCTAGATGATTTATCTCATTTCTTTCCAATGAAGTTTGATTCTTCGAATATATGTAAAAATTATGTCAAGTGTTTGAAATTGTTCAATTTATGTTGATAAGCAAATAACCTTTGCAATCATTTGATTGTAACAATGTTGTAGCCAGATATGTGCATAATTTCAACCATGTGATATGCAATTCATATGCAATGTTTCACATAGCACATCAATCAGATTTGCTTACAAGCAAATGAATATTAGGGCTGCTACAATGAATAGCAAAACAGTAATAGGGAAATATACTTAAATTATACTATCTGGTCAATGTATGAAGTGAAACATTGCACATGGACTACATATCACATGCTTGTAATTATGCATAACTCTCATTGCAAAAGTAACTTGCTTTTGGACATAAAATAGTTTCATGTTTATGAATTATATAACATGCCATTCACTATACTCATCTGCTTATGTTTCCTAAGTCTATGAGGCCCTTGAATACTGGAGGAGCTATAGAGTTTTGTTTCAACAATTATCTCAATAGCTTAGGTTTTTGTGATTAAATCGGTAAGCATTAGCATTCACTTCATAAGAAAACATAGGAAATGCACTAAAAAAATTTAGCAAAAAAAGAACATCCAAAAGTGCATTAAGAAACATGACCTTCCAATGTGTCCAAGAACCATGTATTGGAAGAGTTGTGAACAATAAAGGAGAACGTTGGTTCAATAATCCGACTTTCCAAATAGATAGATGCACATAGTGAATGACATGCCATGTAATTGATAAACATGAAACTCCTTTTTGCACAAAAGCATGTTACTTTTGTAATCAGAAATATGCATAATTGAACTCATTAGATATGCAATTCATTGGTTAAATATTTGCTAAAATGCATAACGTCTTCCTAGTTTTCTTATTTTCTTGAATGGAAATGAATAATAGACCTAGTGCATTAATCATGCATTCATTGCTTTTGTGCCAACCAGCCCTCTATCAAAGCTTGTGCAATTTGCATTCAACAATTAAATATTTTTCAAAATATATAATGTGTTATTTTCCTAATTTACTTAAAGAAAAATGAATAGTAGACCTACTGGAATTTAATGCAATAGTTGTAGATTGATAGACAAGTGTGCCATATCCAATGCACATTATACAATTGCAATAGTGACCTGCTCTCATTGCAACAGTAACTTTCCTCTGAGAAAAATTCCAGGCACATCAAGTGCATGATGGTAGTAAAGCTCACACAGTTTGCATTCAATTCTTAATTTTATCATTTTCATTTGTAATACTTTCTTGGCCAATCAAATTTGATTCTCTTGCAATAGGTCTACTATTCATTTTAGTTTAAGTAAATTAGGAAAATATGGGAACATTATATACTTGGGATTTATGGACATATTCTTCATGTTTGAAAACCATGATTTATCTCTTTTGTTATTGTTGTAGCTAGACTGTAGGTTTAAATATTAATTAATTTCCTTTCAATTATTAATCAAATTACATCATTGAAAGGTCCCAACAAAAATAATTGGTATCAAACAATTAAAGGGCTGCATTAAGGAAGGAGAACAACATCAAAAAGTTCCTTGAGAAACACAATATTTTGACACTACTAGTATGGAGCAATCCCAATATCTTGTAATGTGTCAATGGTGAACAAC